>JASTWP010001316.1:0-78943 GCA_030770255.1 Temnothorax ravouxi
AACGACGTGGTGGAACCGCCAGGACCGCCAATTCAACTTTCACGTCCACCAGCTTAAATATATCAGTATCGGGAAGTCGTGAATTTTATATACTAGACACTACAGACGCGCGCTTCGCGCGCGCTATTTAGCTTTAACTGCTATTACTTACATTGAACTCCTTGATACACACAACTGTCAAAATATACAATGACAGCTGCAAATGAATTAAAAGCGCAGCAAGAGAACCAATCGGCATCGCGGAAAAGCGACAACAATAAACTTCCTTTTCAGAAGAGGAATCAAATTTAAAATATATATTGCCTTAATTGATTCTATTTTAACACTCGCTTAATGGATTTACATAAACTGAATTTGTACAATTTATACACAATATTTCATTAATTTTTTAATGCTTAATTAATATATATATATATATATATATATATATATATATATATATATATATACATATATCAATCCTTTATTCCTTTATCGTGCGCGTGCTTCGCAATCGGGTTCACGAAGCTGCAATCAAAATCTCATTTTCTTGAGACAAGGAGTCCAGGAGATCGTTTTCTTGAAGCAGGACGATGGAGTGTTTTTCTTGGCGGTGGAATGAGGCGAATGTGAAACCCAGAGACAGTGGAAATGAAGTAATGAAGAGCAATTTGCTGGCGTAAGTAAAACAATGCGTAGGTTTCGATTAAAGGTATATCGATCTCCTGTCACCCTAGAAAAATACAAGAAATAACGACGGCATAATGGGAGCAGTCAGCAGAAATGGTCCTCGAGTGCGCGAATAAAGGCTCACGTTTTCCGACAATAGGATTAATCCTTCTCCGTAGAACGAAAGTGCGCGGCATCGTCGCATCGTTTGCAAGACATGGCAAGTGATCCGAGAAAACGTTTGCGAAATGCATTTTTCCTTCATCTCGCAGTACGCATCGTTCTGCATATCAGCAACGTCGCCTCGAAAAGTAAAGTGATTGTTGAAAAAAATATTATATTTTAATTAAGTATAATGCGTTGTGAAATAATGAATTATAAAAAGAATGTTCAATAACTTTAAATACTGATATATGCGTTAAAATATAATTGAGAATTGAATCAGTCAATCATCTATATATTCTATACGATACAATTATAATTGATGATTTATTTATTATTTATTAGAAATTGAAGAAATTGATTGTGGAACATCGATGATTGTGCTCAATCGGATAGGCAATACGTTTGAATTGTTAAATCGAGCGATCGCCGAATTGGAATGGCAAACCCTCGCAAACTGTTCGATTACATCGTCAGAAATATATATGCACCTTGTTCGTCTGAAGCTGAAGTTAAGGAATGGATGGTGTACAAAATTGTTGGATCTTGAAAACGATGGAGTACCTGTGAACGAAAAATTGCTGCGCTTTTTGTGCAAAGGACCAAAATATACCAATGAAATAGCGAGGTATGACAGATGTCTAGATAATAAAAGTTGAAAATCCTTTAAGTTTAAATCGTTAAATTTAAATCAATTTCCATTTCGTTCCTCTTTTTACAGAAAAATCACTGTTATCAACCAACTATTGTCATCTGCATATAATTCCGCACGGATTTGCAAAATTGAAAATTACGTACAAAGATGTTACAACGGTGAATTAGACGTGGGAAAGTTAATGGCAACTTCGAGGTACATATACGTTATGTAAATTAATCATATATTTTAAGTTAAAGTTACGGAATCTCTCAGAAATGCGAAAAATATGACACAAAAGAAATATTTAATATCCATAAAATCATAAAATGACCCTCGAGAATTAAGAATAAGAGAGAAAAAAGGCTATTAGGGTCGGACGTGGTTCTTCGTGCGTGGAATCAGTTTAATCGTCTTCTTGAGTACATTGAACGTTTCGGCTAATTTTTGAGCCATCCTCAGCATTAATTGAAAAAACTAGTGTATGGACGCATTACCTTACAGCCTGCGTGATCAATAAAATCATAAAATGAGATGCAGACTGTAAGGTAATGCGTCAATACACTAGTTTTTTCAATTAATGTTGAGGATGGCTCAAAAATTAGCCGAAACGTTCAATGTACTCAAGAAGATGATTAAACTGATTCCACGCACGAAGAACCGCGTCCGACCCTAATAGCCTTTTTTCTCTCTTATATTTAATATCCTTTTTTGAATATGTATATTTGTTTTATTTATATAGAAACGAGACGGAATTACGTTGGGCTTGGACTGCTTGGAGAAATCATATGAGTCACACAAAGAAACTGTTTGGACAGTTAGTGAATCTTCAAAATACTGCTGTGCGAAACAATGGTAACATAACATTTATACTAAATTATTTATTGAGATTTTAAAAAGGAGGATTATATATAAGCTTTTATTTTTAATAATATTAATAATAATTAAGTTTTACTGTATAAGGCTATGCTGATATCGGAGAATATTGGAGAGAGGAATACGAAATTCCAGACTTGAAAAACGTTTTTGAAGAAATGTATCGACAAGTTGAGCATCTCTATCGTCTTCTTCACGCTGTCGTAAGATTCCGGCTCGCAAGATTGTATCCCGACGTTATTGATATGTTTTCGCCAATTCCTGCTCATTTATTAGGTAAAATAAGTTAATAATAAAGGTAATTAAATAATGAAAATAGCAAACGCAACTTCTTTCTCTTTCGGCGTATTTTTATATAGGCAACTTGTGGTCGCAAAGTTGGGAAGCATTAATTGACGTGGTGTTTCCAAATTACACCGCGGTCATGCCGAATCTGACGGATTCGATGATACAAGAAAATTACAGCGTAATAAAAATGGTTAAGACTGCAGAAGATTTTTACACATCTCTCGGATTTCCACCGTTACCGTCAGAATTCTGGAAGAACTCTATCTTTGAACAAGAAACTGGCAGGGAATCTAGCTGTCACGCAACCGCGGTCAACATGTACAAGAAGGATGATTTTAGGTATTTTTATGATTTTATGTTATAAAAATCGATGTTATGATGTTATGAATTCAGTTATATTTAACTGCGCCTTTATTTTAGAATTTTCGCGTGTTTAGAAACACGACCGCAAGATTTCAATGTCATTCATCACGAAATTGGTCACATACAGTATTATATGGCATATCAGAATCAACCGTCATTTTTCAAGGTATTTAACCCTTTTAAAATTAAATTGTTACTATGTAACACTGACTTATTTATATTATAAATTCGAGCTATCGTTGTCTTGACAAGAATCAACTTACTATTTCCAACAAACTACCTATTGCAATAATTTTCATTTTAATTTGTATAATGTAAAATATATGTTATCTTATTCAGAATGGAATCAACAGTGCTTTTCACGAGTCAATAGGCGATGCTATTTCGTATGGCGCAACTTCTTTTCGACACATGCATCGTCTGGGATTGATACGTAACGCTTTTGCGTCATTCGGTAATTCATCCGAAGTAAATTCGCGTTTGCAAGATTCGTTGGAAATAGCTCTCCTTCTGAAGCAAGCTTTACTTAAAATACCGCAACTATCCAATGGACTAATAATAGAGAAGTGGAGGTGGTCCGTATTCTCCGGTAAAACACAGCCATCGGAATACAACACATTCTGGTGGAACTTGCATCGTCGATACATGGGTGTCGTACCGCCATCGCCGAGATCCGAGAAGTTCTTTGATCCAGCGGCGAAATTCCACATCGCCCATGGTATACCTTATGCCGGGTAGGTTCGAGCGATTTGATACGAAAAATATACAAATAAAACTAACGAATAATTTAATATTAATAGATACTTCCTGGGAAACTTTCTGCAAATTCAATTATTTCAAGGAATGTGTGAAGCATCTTTGAATTTACCGGTTGGTTCCACGAGATTCAACTTACCTCTTCACAAATGCGACATTTATGGCTCCAAGGATGCGGGAAAATTCTTAAGGTTGGTATAAGCAACTGCATGAATTTTTACAAAATAATAGCTTTAATTCTGATTTTTTTCGAAAATAAGGAAAGGAAATAGTAAAAAAATAACTTTCCTACAAAATGTATCTAAATCATTTGTATGGAGAACATAAAAAAAGATGTACGAATGTATGTAAAAAAAGTGATTTTAGTTCACTTTATGCTTCCAGGTCGATCATGAAACTCGGAAGCAAAGCAAATTGGAGACACGCGTTGCGTGTGACAACGGGATATTCTGAGTATCGTATAGAGCCGTTCTTAGCATACTACAAACCGGTCCGCGAATGGCTGCAACGCGAGATTGAACGTCACAGGATTCCAGTTGGCTGGGATTGAAATGAATCAATATCGAGTTTTCCTACATGAATCTCGTGTCTGTGTCTTGATTTTCCTTCGCTGTGTCGTCAAGAATATCTTCAAAAATTGTATCGATTACTTCGTTGTATTCTGGAGTCCAGTGCGACTAAGCGGTCGCTTGCACGTGTGTTGTCATAGTTCTGTTGTATTTAATTCTTGTCTCGAGCCCAGACCTTCGTTCGTGAAAATATCGAATTCTTCTCGATTTGCGAGAGCGTTACGGACGTCGTTTGACGTAATGACTTTGGGACATCTGCAATACAAATTAATGAGATATATAATAGACAGTTTACAATACAAACCGTGAGTGCACAGAGATGAAAAAAAAAATATAATTACTCATTTCCGCTGTTTCTTTCCCAAGCTCTTGCCAACGACGATCGAGTGAGATCCTCCACAAAACATTCGACAACCTGAATACAATTGTGATCGTGAATATACAATTTTTATTTTATATCCCAACAGTGAGTACAATTGCATGAAAAATAATTTTACCCGCATCATTACACGACTAGCAGCACAATATACAACACCAGGAATAATCTCCTCTGGTGTGATCTTGATGCCGATATCTCGCGCGGTGTCGCACACGAAATTATGGAACGGCAGCAGATCTTCGTCAAGTTCAATCGGTAATAATGTAGAACCAGTTGAACAATTGCTATTTTTATCACTGTCGTTTTTTCTTCGATCGACTGTAATACTGCGTGGACTCTCCTTAACATTCTCGACGTCGATCTCTTCGTCATCGATATGATTATCCTTCGATTGATGATTAGGCTCTTGCTGGCAGGTCTGCAGCCACTTATGCAGCGCAATTGGTTCCGTACACGTGGATAAGACCGTGGCAGATGTCGTGGTATCGGGCAGTTTCTTCGTATCGCTCGTTCCGGCTGTTTCCTGTACACCAAAGGCATTCCGACTCGGTGTGTAGCCGTGTAGTCTCGCCCACAGGATGATCTCCTTGATGCTCCATAGTTGGTCGATTGGGATCGGCTTCATCCGTAGAAAGCTTCTGATCGTCTTCGCGCGGTACCACTCCATGGCTCGCCGTTTACCGATGTTGTACGCAAAGTATTCCTCCTCGCTGCAACACGCGTAAGGATGCAGCCGTCTGTACTCGGGATCGCGGGCGTCTCGCGTAACGATCGGCAATCGGCGTATAATAAATCGTATCAGCGCCTCCGTGTCGGCGATATTCACGGTGTCGATTGACCGGAGAACCGCTTCGTACAGATCCTTCTTACTCTGGATTTTGAATTTGTCCTTGCCCAGCGTGACCTTCGCCCGTTGCACCACGGTCTTCTCCGATCTCGCGCACGATACGGGCTCTTGCTTGCCAATCAATGGATTGCTCCTTGTCGCCTCGGCGAGACCGTAAGTGTTTCGCAGGTCCCGCGAGTCCGCTATCTTCAAGATCGGCACGTTCTCGTTAACGTTCAGCAGCAGACTATTAGCGCTTTTCAGCTTGAGTACAACAGCCTTTTTGTTATTGTCAACTGTACCTTCCTTTCGCGCATTTGTCTTAGGCGGCTTCTTCAGAATGCTCACGCCCTGAGGAACGCGAACGTTTAGTCTCGCGATGCTACCGTCTCCTCTCGGAACAGAAACTTTCACGTCGCCATCGACGAACTTTTTTGAGTTTTCGTTAGATTTTGATGGAAGTATACTTCCGAGATCCACCGGTATTGATTTCTTATCCTTCAAAAGAAGTACATGCTTACTGGTCGACGACGCGAATATATTTGACGGTGGTATGGAGATGTGCAGAGGTCTTAAATGCGAATTATTGATTTCCGAGGAACTTGCGGTTATCTGTAAATTGTTGAAGCAATCGAGCGAGGCACGGGACGGCTGGTGGAAACCATTAGTCATCGTTACTGTATCTTTGGCCGAGATAGTTTCTGAAATCCCGAAAGTATTATCGCTGTTCGAGTTTTTTGCTTGTAAAGATTTCACCGTATCGGGTGACGATAGACTCTTTTGACTATTGTTCTTCTGGAACGTATTTACTACTAGCGAATCGTCTGTCGTTGCGTTTGAAGATGCCGAAGGCTGGTAGTTGCCGGAAGACTGGATATCACCGTTAAATCTATGCGAGGGAACGACTATATCAGATTTCTTTTTGTTACTCTCAACTGAATTGATCGCGAACGTTGTACAGTCGTTTTCCGGATAGTGCTCCACAGTCACGTTTCCTTCTCTCACAGTACAATGACCAGAGTTGAAATACTGTCTGCTATAATAATTATGATCATGTTCGATGGGGTTGCGTATCGCTTCTCCATGTTTGTCGTTGGATACGTGAGTGGTTGCGTCGGCGTCGTTAGATTCAGTTTTTATTCTGGTTAAATCCAATGATGAATTCAATCGTTTGCATGCTTCGGACATTTCTTCTTTCATTTGCATTTTCTCGGAAGTGTTCACGGTAAGCCGTGACAGTTCCGCGAGTTTCGCCGATTGTTTATGAGTAATTTCGAAGCTATTACCATCGTTCGGTTCTACCTTTACCAAAGTGTCATTAATGGAAGACTCGACTTGGTGGTTATTCTGTTCCGGATTACGGGATTCCGCCGTATGAATCCACACGTCGACCAGGGTCTCCGAACCTAGGGTTTGCAGTCCCGTGTAAGTGCGATCTAGTTTCAGATGGTGAATTATGTCCATGGGTTTATTCAAGGCATTCTTAAAGTGCAATTGCACCCTAAGAGGAAATTCACCCCATCCTCGTCTGGACAGGTGAAACGGGTACGACGTGACTTCAACGACGTCGTTTGGACGGTAACTGGGATGCAGGAAGAACCTCACCTTACTGACGAAAGTTCCGATGTTGGCATTCTCATCTTTGTCACCGCGCACGTACATCGTCCACTTGTGACTAGACGCATCTTCTCGCCAATCTGGCGGGATCCACTTGGAAATATTGCCGATGACAATGCGTTTGCGGACCTTATGGCTATTTCCACGAGACGGGCATGACTTCTCAGGCACGCTGCTCTTTGGTGGCACGTAACGAGGTATCTTCCGAGGTTGAGGTTCCTCGTCCGACGCTTTTCGTTTCTCACCTTGTAACGCGTCATCACGCTTGTTTGCATTTTCCTCGATTTTGAGCGCGTTATTCGCCGTGGTGCTCGCGCCCGACGCGAGAGATTCATTGTACAAAAATCGGGGATCGGTGGACGTCGATGGTACCGCAAGATCTGTACAATCAGTGGATTTGGGACACTTTCCAAGTAACGTTTTAATCGCGGGATGAATCCTCGTCTGTTTTGTGGTCTCCGCAGCTTGAGGAATTTGACACTGCTTGCGATTGTAAAAGTTAGTAATTATAACGTAACGCAATAGATGAAAGATCTTGAGAGTTTTGTGCAGTCTTTCCTGTATCTGTAAAATTTCCTTCTCCTTCAAATCAATCTCCCGTGAGAACTCCTTCTCCACTATTGCAGTTATCTTCTTTGCGGTAGTGTTTCTTGCTAAAAGAAAAGAAAGATGATGTGTTATTTTTATCGTTGGATACCATTAGATCAGGCATGGTCAATTTGAAGCTTCGGAGCCACGACACTTCCCCCTTTCCTCCACTTTTGGTGAATAGAAAAGGAGAAGCATCATGGCTTCAAAAGTCAAAATCTCGAAGCTGACCACGCCTGTGTTAAATGTTTACAGAATCACGAAAGGATATCTATGGCTAAATAAATCTTGCAAATTTATTAATGTCGCTAATGTTTGAGAGTTCAATCTTTTTATTCGTGCACTAATTCTGTAAGAAATTATTATTAATGGGAATCAATATGTTTACCATTTTCTTCGTAAATCTTTTGCTGGGCTTGTTCGTTGGAAGTTGTGGAGACATAATCAGGATCCTGACCGTTTAGCGATTCTTCAGGAGCACTCATTTATCGCGTTTACACTTTGCTCAAGAGAATAAGAGTCATCTCAACACAGAATATGTACAGCAGTTCTAGTTATACGATTGGGATTGACGCGGCGGTATTTAAAAACACGAGATAACACCGCCGATAACAGTCTCTCGACACATATATATATAAAAAAAAAGCTAGATTCACTATATTTGTTTCACCATTCAATAGCCTCGCCGAGCCTTCGTCTAAACGCTCAAGACACACATTCTATCTCGTTCTTGTAAATACATATAAAAATTTCAGAGAAACTTATTCGCAGAGGTTAGAGCCGTCGTGGTTTCACTCGTGCTACCGTTTACAGCTTACAGACGATCGATATTTACAAGTTACAAGTGGTTACAAGCGAGGGATAATTTAGAAAAAAAAACACCCCGGCATACGCGTCCGCGAGGATCCGATAGCGATAACATATGCAATGCACGTTCGTCGGAATGTCGAAATTGATACCGACAGAACCACATCGTTGCAGCCCGATCACGTTTGGCTCGTTTGTCTGGTTTGGCGTTGGCAGGTAAGGCAGGTTGGCACGCAATTGTTTACTGTTTAGCGTGCGTTGTGTATCGCGCCATATTGGATATACCGATGCCAGAGTAGCCAATTGCCTACTTCGAATCCGTCCGTATTTTTCCCTATCGAATGAAAATAGGGACAAGGGTCAGTGAATATGATTGGTTCTTACCTTTGGTTCTTCTCCGAATCTAAGTGTAAGAACCAATCATAATGAGCGGTCACTCAACAGTTGTGTTGCCTGAACGCGGCCAATGACGTAGAGGTCTCGTGGCGGTCGTGGTTGGTCGTGGTGGTCGTGGAGTAGGAGCTGCGCCAAGTTGCGCTAAATTCAAATCTGCGCGTTCGTTCGGTAAGCAGTGTAAACACTCCCGGAGATAGAGGTTAACATATTTGTGGATCGTGGTGTGGATGAGTGATCGTTTGGAAACCGTTATGATGTTGATGTTGTTCGATAGAACCGGTTACACACAAGATTGTTTTCATACTTGTCGTGTCACGGCAAGAAGAAGAAGAAAAAAAGCGAGTAGCGATAAGAACGCGCAGCGTCATGGACAATATAATCCTTGCTCTTCTTTCACGCAAATTAAACTTTACGTAATCTGTGCGAAAACGCGCGACTCGCAAACTATCAGCTAGATGTGATCGTTACGATCTACACGATCGTTTCATTGACTGGATAACATTTTAAATGATAAACATATATAATATATCGGGTTATTGAATATATCATCCTAGCATTCCTAGCTGCAGTCAAGTATAAGTGTGTAAGTGTGTGTTTCGAGTTTCGACGCGAATGTGTTTGTATTGAGAGAGAGAGAGGTGATATTGCAAAAGTTAATTGTCAACAGATATATTTGGAAGACATCTCCACTCCACATCAGATCGCAGCGTATAATGACGTGGAACAGTGCGATATCTTGTCGTCGCTCGACGCTGCTGTTATTCCTCTGCTACTCCGCCGCGTCATCGGTGACGGTCAAAACGATTGCGCAATATTGCAAGGAGGGAGAATGCGGTGCGTTTTGCGAGGGTACGTAAAGGTCATGATCATGACTCGTAAATAACGGCTAGCTTATCGATAATTAATTATTCTTGACGCAAAAGAAATGGTCTTAATATATTCTGTTTATGCGACTTGAGAACTTTGATCCATTTAGCTGAAGTTTTCAACGGTATATCTGTTTGATACGTGTTCACACACATTGCCGAGATCTGCCAATAAGTCTTAAAATAAGTATACATTCTGCAAAACGACATAGCAAGTCGTATGAATAACCGTAGTGTTTTTTTAAATAAAAGTTAAAGAAATAAATGGCGTTATGAGATGGTAAATTTAATCATGTTAAATTGCTACCGTAAGTACATTGTTTTCTAGACGTATAAATAAAGCACAATAATATCAGTAGTTTTAAAACGATTATGCGTTATTAAATTAAATAGTTGAATAAACGCAACAGCTAGCACGTGCAGCAATTTTACTTTTTATTAAAGTGAAATTGTTGGATAAACCCGTTGCAGTCCACATATACGTGTCGTTTTTATTGTGCTACTATACATATATATCTCGACATATATATATATATATATATATATATATATATATATATATATATAGTGTTAATTGTTATAATTTAAACGATCACTGTCGGAATAGTGATAAGCTGACTAGCTGAGTTCTACTTTGGCATCGATTTCTTCCTGCATTTTGTTACAATTAAAATCATATGCAAAGAAGATTATAGCTGCCAATTGTCAAATCGGTACTGTATACATTCGCATGACGCATATCCACAGAAAATTCTGTCGCGAAATACCGATACGCGATGTAAAATTTCATATCACAGTTTATTTAACAGGCGCCTGTATCGGTTATCGTTATAAAAAATGTATCGCGCGAGTGCGAGAGCTCTTTGTTGTTATTATTATTATTGGCCTATAGTTTACACCGTAACCGCGACCGTTTGGTATACGCGTTCCAAATACACTATATTCGTATCAAATCCGTATTAAATCTCGGGTTATATCGGTGTAAACCGAGATTGATAAGGATTCGATACGAATATATAATACTTTTGATAAGGATACCAAACGGTCGGTATATAAATTATTAGGCCAATCATATCAGTTTGTAGCAAATCTATAGGCTCGTGTTGATGACTCTCGACTCTCGAGCCCGTCCTTTCGAGCGGATAAACGCTCTTTCACTTTTCGCAATCATTTCGTATCGCTTTATCGTGCAAGCATGAACCGCGCTCTTCTGCAGATGTTTCTGCTCTTATTAACAATAAGCTTGTTTGTGTCCTTAGGACTATGCGAGCTCCATTTGGAATTGGTTCAAGTGGTACGTACTCGCATTTAAATATATATAATATATCAGTGTCGTTACAACATTTTGTGACAAGTGATTTGTTAAGTTAAAATAACTAAAAACATATGGTCCAGACGTCTAGAGAGATGAGTACATGTGTATTAATTAAAATAAATTATAAATCGATAGAAAGTTCCTTTATTTCAGTGACAATCTAAATCAGTGAGAAATATACATAGTTTTGTAGTAATATCTATATCTTATTTTACGCTTAAATATTAAATTAAAGTACATATATTTAGATATGCTATTTCTACCTGCTATAATAATAATAATTTAATATGTAATGTTGAACGTTGCAGCTAATGAGACATGGAGAACGGACGCCGAGACTTAAAGAAACTTTAATTTATCTCACGGACCCGTATAACGTATCGACTTATGAGCCGTGGGGTCTTGGCCAGTTAACTAATGTAAGTATAAATATAAATTATTACTATATAAATAACGAAATTATCAATATTTAAATATAATATTAATCTTAAAAAAAGTTTTGTAATATATTTCACACGTACTTTACACAACATTAACTTGTATTCAAGTCCCGTTTCGTAAATCTGTTATCTATATATATGTATATTTACTCACAATTCACATATATTTACCAACTTTTTACTTTGAATATTTTGCATCGAATTTTCTTCTCACTCTTTCAGTTATTAAATATTATTTCGTATAAGAGACAAGAAAAATGTGAAACAAAAAATATTTTCTGGCATGCTCTTCTTTAATATTTATATAGATTTTACTTGAGATATTATCGATCTCTTTCATTTTCTCATTCGCCACGGATCATTGCAATGAGAGAATGAATGTTTCTGTATATATAAACATATTCTTTTTTAAGTATAGTTTTAATTAAATTATTATATATCTATTTGATACACGTGCATATGTTGCCAAAACGGACATAAGTAGTTTAAGAAGCTGGCAATGATAAACAGGTGATAAATCAAATCATGTGAATAGAGTTTGTCAATATACAAAGATTAATATTGTGGAAGATTGTTTATATATCTACATTTTTTTATTCGTCAAACGGTTATATCAATATTGCATTGGTTATAAAGACATTTAAAAGAATTCTACTAATTGTTGATCAATTTATATAATTTAGTACATTAAATAAATAATGCGATCTCTTATATACAGTGACCGAATGCAATAAATGCAATAAATTAGGTAACATATTGCATTAAAATATTATGTAAAAATTAGGCAATTACTATGAACGTGGCGTATTCTCACGTGTGCGAGAGAAAAATATAGGCAGGCTTAATTTTCACCATTTATACTCTACTTACAATTAGTTGTAACACGATAATTGATTATCAGTTAGATATATTCAGAAGACGTGAATGTAAATTTTAAATGCCCATTTTCTTACGTTTAAAAAAAAAAATAGTGTGCAAAATGTCATGGAGTATGTCGTTCATTCCGTTTATCTTGCAATCATCTTGTGATATATAATTCTATCTATTTTGATAAATCTAAATGAAAAGCATATTAGTCTATACCGGTAACGTTTAACTGATATTTAGATTGAAAAATACGATCGTGTGTATTCTAAGCAGATAAAAACATTTGCAGGATAAATACAAGTAATAGAACAAATTGGTCTGTAAAGTAAGTTAGTGATCAGTGTGATAATACCGTGATGTGCATTGTTGACATGTCAACGATTAAGAAAGATATTTTAATAAAGGTTTACGACATTTTATTGTGGTTATACGTAGACAATCATATAATGTAAAACACTTGTTCTACTGCTCCTCCATCAAGTTATAATTTAAGGAAAGTAAAGTTCGGTACTTTGTGCATGTAAATTTTAAATGCCCATTTTTTTACGTTTCATTTTTCAAAAAATAATAGTATGCAAGATGTCCGGTACTTTGTTGCGTGCGATATTGCCTTACATTCTCGACAATCTAAGGTCTATTATGTAATTCGGGAATCGACGTATGGCGTGAAGGATTAAATAATCACGTATTCTGGTTATACAGTTCGCATTACACGAAGCACACGTACCTATTCTTAAGATTACTTCGTAGGAACCTTTCTTATCATTTGGAATCAATCATCGCCAGTTTTCATCATCGATAACGCCTTGTAAATATTTCTGCGACGGATCGCGGCGCATTGTTTTTGTAATGATTTTTGTTAGTCCTCTCTCAGCCCCTCCGTGCTCGTATAATTTCCCAAATGGGCGGCAGGATTTAGTATATAGCATCCGCCGAGAAACTGCAGCAACGCTGCAACGCGACCGCACGAAGACACGCGTTTTCCTCTGCGATTGCAGAAAACAAAGCTTTGGATTATGAGTTTATCTTTGTTACTGTCGTACCCGCGGCGCATCACGCGTACCGATGAAGCGAAATTTATAAATCTCTGTAAAATTGTAAGAGGAAAGAATAAATAAATAAAAAATCGATGTTACAAAGATGTTACATACTCTGTGCACGAAGCAGAAGACCAGCACGTCCAGCACAGTCCGACGATAATGGAGAACAATCTGTGCGAACGATGTGCGATTTGATTCTCCAATACGTCGCGACGTCCTCGTCCGGTTCCTGATACGCGTAGATGCTATTCACCTCGCTAAACAAAGGCTGCGCGACATTCCTGTCCCGTTTGTCGCCGTTATCCCGCCGATCCGACTCCGATTCGACTCTCTATATCCAGGGATGTTCTGATGTCCAATTCGTTATCCTCGTCGGCCAGAAGCAATCAGTTGACGCAAGATTATACGCAGCGTTAAGATAGATTCTTTAAGCTAAATTTCAGAATGACAATTCTGCTTTAATTAGAAGTCAACGCGAAAGTTTTAGAAATGGGGCGAGAATGTCACACCTGCCCGCCGTTACCTGTAAAAAGACGCTCGCTACGGAGCTGGAAAACGCAAGGTCAGGGATCCTGAATCAGGATGCCAACGACAGTCTCATCCTGAAGCCTTCGACTGGTTCATCGAACGCCGAACAACGGCATTCGACGCTACCTCTCTTTCTCGTTGCATGGCATTATATGCAAAAGCATATTCTAAAGTTCTTTATCGTCTCATTTGAACCGAAAGAGCATGCTTCGCATTAAAGGACACACAACAAATGTTAAAATAAATATATTTTCTCGAGATTCATCCATCGTTCATCGCATTTCGGAGCTTCTACCTTTCCGAGCGGCGCCGCGGCGTTTAACGACATTCAGCGTCGAATCTTTTTCTCGTTCGCTAGCATTATATACAACAGTATTTTAAAATTCTTTTTCGTCTATAAATTTTATTTGAAAAAGCATGCTTTGACTTAAAAAAGCATTTATCAATGTAAACATTATGGCACATTTTAACAATTGTTTAATTCCATACGCTGATGATTTAGGTAACTCCGTTCTTCTCACCAATTACATTTATTCAGTAACTTTTCGACTAACGAGCACTAACATTGTAATGTTAATATTTTCTTTGTATTTTGACTAACATAAATCCGATAATCACTAAGATATTATATGTATATACATACTTCAAATAAATGAAAATGCAAATTGTTCGTATACCGACGAAACTGATATTAATTGGGCGAAAATTGTTTTGCGTATAAATTGTACTTGCAATTAATTTGTGTTAATTAATATAACAGGTTGTATACTAATATTTAAAGAATACTTCGTTGTTTGAAGAAAACATGTTCATATATTACAGTTGATCCCAATTTTTGTTATATTGCTAATCTTGCAAAATATGTTGCTACATTTTGCGTACGCGTGCATTCTTATACATACATATCGCTATGCACTTGTTAGCATGAGATACTTACTAACGTGTCTCTTGATAAGCAAATGTAATGATTAAATACATATTAATTTAATAAATAACGCAATATTAACATTAAATTATTATTAAGTAATAGTGAGAAATATATTATGCATTCGTTGAGACGCTTGAAAGATCATTAAAAAATGTGAGAAAAATAGTTTTAGTTTATGAGAAGAGCGAGTTTGGAGTCGTCTGTAATTCCTCAGAAATCGCTCCTGTTACGCGGGAAGCATGTTGAGCAAAGAGGTGGCAGGAGGTATTCGAATAGCGCGCAGCGGCAAAACAAGTTTGCAGTCGTTTGTAATTCCTCAGAAATCGCTCCTGTTACGCGGGAAGCATGATGAGCAAAGAGGTTGCAGTACCTACTCGAACAGCGGCACGCCTACCCCCACTTATTACCCGTCGCCATTCGAACGGCTTGCGGCGCAGATGCCCCTCTCGCACGGCGAATCAGAGCGCTGGCGGGTATGCTTAGAGGGGTCAGAAGCTTCCGCGTTCTGACCAATAGCAGCGTGACTGAGCGGAATACCTTCGTCAACTTCCTTGCCTAACATGCTATGCTGATACTTTTGCCGATTTAAACGGAGTTTTCGACACCGAGAATCGTCATTTTCGCCTAATCTTTTAATAGAATGTGTACTTTCAACCATTTTTATGATCTTTTGTGCATGTCTACAATACGACCAAATTCTTTTATTGTTTAATTTTAACCTATTACTAACATTAAAACATGAAATTTCGTAACTTATATAACTCTTTATCGTTCAATCTTGTTCGAGACAGCATGCCTCACATTAAAGGACACATAGCAATGATAAGATGAATGTATTTATCAAGATTTGTTTAATCGTTTGTCACATTTCGTGCCGTCTTTCTGCCGCGCGCATAAGCGACGAGACTCGTAGCTTCGTTTTTTCGTTGCCTAGCATTATGCAAAAAGGCATTTTATAACTCGACTTTATCGTCTAATCTTGTTCGAGAGAGCATGCCTCACATTAAAGGACACATAGCAATGATAAAATGAACGTATTTCTCGAGATTTCTTAGTGTCGTTTGTAACATTTTCGACGCTCCGACTTTCTCGTTGAGCGAACTACAATTGAGCACTTTTTTCTCATTGGCTAGCATTATGCAACAACATTCTAAAACCTTTTATCGTTTAATCATGTTCGAGAAAGCATGTTTCACATTAAGGGATACATAACAGTGATAAAATGAACATATATTTCTCGAGATTCCTCCACAGTGTTGTTCGTCGTATTTCCAAAATTTTTGCGCCGAATGCGAGCGACGGCATTCGTAGCTTCGTTTTGCTTCCTCATGGAGGAAGCTTTGTATTCGTGAATTCGTATATGAATCTTTGATTGCGTATAAAGTTGGATCTAGTCAACCAAATTTAAAAAAATTATAAATTATATAATGAAATAGGGGTAGAAGAAATCAAAGAAAAGATTGGTTTTTTAGTTTTTTCTGCCAATATGTTCATATTGTTGTAAAACGTCGAAATATCGCCTTAAAAAAATGTTGGTATGTATGTATGTCTGATGTGCGCCAAATTTATCGAAATTTTTATAACTCCAGAACTAATCAACCAAATCTTAACGAATTGTATATGAAATAGGAGTAGAATTTTCCGGGAAGTACTATAGAGTGTATAGTTTTTTGTTATCTATTTTCTGGAAACCGTTTTTTTATTAAAAAGTTAAAAAAAGTAAAAAGTTAAAAAAATTGGTTTCCAGAAAATAGATAACGAAAAACTATACACTCTATAGTACTCCACGGAAAATTCTACCCCTATTTCATATACAATTCGTTAAGATTTGGTTGATTAGTTCTGGAGTTATAGAAATTTCGGTAAATTTGGCACATATTAAAAAATTTTTTAATTTTTTTAGAAATGTCCGTGGTTGCTATAACTTTTGCAAATTTTGAAATATTGGGCTATTTTTAATTTTATTATATTCTTCAGTCTTTTTTAACTTCCACATTGCTTCTTTATAGTTTTTAAGTGTGCAAGTAGAACCCTTCGCTCACAAAGCTTCTTCTATGAGGGAGCCAAAAAAATAAATACTAATAATTATACATTAAATAAAATAAAAGTTTCCTCATAATTCCTCATAAGAGAAGCTTCGTGAGCTAAATATAATAAGAGCAATGATAGCGATTTGTAATGATGAGGAAGCAATGTGCAAGTTTGTAATTTGCACTCTTTTTTTTCGTTGGCTAGCATTATGCAACAACATACTAAAACTCTTGATTTGATGATTTTTAAGTCGCATGCCTATACAGGAATGTTGAGGCGGCTAAAAAGATAAGGAATGTGTACATACATTGAGATTTCTCCATCAAAGAAGCATTTTCACTCCAAGATGGTATCTATGTAAATGTTGAAGCTGAGTAGCTCGAAAACCGGCAAAATTATACAAAAAACCATACCTTGTGCGACGCTGGAAACAGAAAGAAGCTACAGCTAATTGTAATCCTGTCTGCTGTGCAATGAAGAATTCGAAGAATATAGTGTTTAATGAAAACTAAAAGTCGCTCGGCGCAAGTTTCGTTAAAATTTTGCGCGCTTTCTCGTTTTAGTAACCAAAACTGTAAAATTACCAGTATTAATAATGACTAATTGCCAATAATAAAGATGAGCAATTCTAATAGGGTAGAGCACGATCTAAAAATTGCTTTTTGAATCATCTTTCTGTCTTTTACGATTGCCGAGATATAAAAACGTTTTATATGAAAATGATGAATGCGGCGAGGCACGCGATTCTTTTGGCCAGCTCGCGCTTTATTGCTTTAATAAACGAAAGTACATAATTACGAGTAATGCAATTAAGTAATATCAATTAGGAGGAGGAGGAGGAGAAGTATCTTAATAAAAAATTTTCACACTTGGACTTTGCGTCACAATATCTCCGCTCGTAGGGCACGTAGCGGAAAATTATATAGGAGATACCCCCCTTATTTTGACCCCAACTATCGATCAAGCTTACTTAGAACTTGATTCGTTCACTCGTTATCGAGATCTCAACATCTCGGGTACTCGCAACCCGTCGCGTCGCGTAAAAGAGTCACGGTGCGGTCTCGCTCCGCGTGTACTTGGCGCGAGACACTACCGTGTCTCTTGATAGGGCAAAGTATCAGCTGTACATACATTATTGATCTACTTTCTAAATTGGCCTTGACCTAGATCGCCGAGTCCGGGAATGTGCACGGCAACACCTGTCGTAACAATTTTGGTGTTTCGCAAACTAATTTTTAATAAAGTTTATGTTAAGTAGCGAGTAGCCTGGCTTTCAAAGCAGCGTCGTTTACGTTGTCACAGCTTTCTCTCTACACTGATAGAACAGTATATTAAATATGAAGAAATGATTATTAGGGACGGACATAAAAAATTCTTACATTAACGACAAAGCATGTATATTAACTATTAATATATGTGTATTCACTGAGAGAACAGTATATTAATAGTTAATATACATGCTTTGTCGTTAATGTAAGAATTTTTTATGTCCGTCCCTAATAATCATTTCTTCATATTTAATATACTGTTCTATCAGTGTAATGTGAGCTGTATTTATTAATGATATTGCAATCACACTAATCACATTAGCGTTAATTATAATATTATTATGATGTTTATATCTGTGGTGGTTGCTGAGATATATAAAAATTTATTTAATCGTTAAGCCCCCCCCCCCGCCCTTGCAGAATAAGCGATAGCGATAGCAACAGCGACAAAGTTGCCGACAAACACGTCTTGACGAATACAGGACCAAAACCAATAGTCGAATCGTCACGATGATTATTTGCCAATTATAGAAATTTCTTTAGCTTTGTGCACTGATTATAGTTTCACTGGTTTTTGAGGGCATTTATAATAAAATTGAAGATTATTATTTATAATCTACTATAATGGGAGACTCAAGGCTGCAATGTATATCAATTAACAACAAAAATAATTATTAAAAATAATAAAAATTGAATAAATTTGTTTTAAATATGTAAAGAATATCGTATTAAAAGTACATTCAAAGATGTGAAAAATGTGACTACCATTTTCTTGCAATATTAAGGAGGTCGTAAGAAGAATCAGAAGTGTTAAGAATTGCATGAAATTTAAAACATAATGTTCTCTTATAAATAATGTCAGCGTGTAAATTTTTTTAGATTTTATTACCGACTAGAATTTTGAGAATATTTATAGCAAAATGTTCAAGATCTGTTAATGTCTCAAAAGATTTATCGCGAAAAATTATATAAATAAATATGTATGTGTAGCGGGGTAACCGCGAACGGGATATTACTGACTCCCTCCCGTTTCGCTCCGCGAAGGGCGCGAAGCGCCACTTCTCCCTCGGCAGCCGTGCGAGGCACAAGCTCGAGCGAAACGGAGTACTTAACTGTTATATTACGAAATAAATAAGTACTGTGTGGAAAAGTGGTATCGAGTGTCTCTCTCCCTCCACGTCCGGACATAACAGTATGGATAAACATAATAATTATAATTTGTAGATGTAACGTATAAAAATCCATTCCTAATAATTTTTTATTATAGCAACACGCACCTTTTTATTAAGGAAAAAATTTTTTTTTAAATCCTCTGACGAATTTTATGAGAATATTATAGTTCAACGTCCATGCGTTTCGTGTCGATATGTGGAGTATCACTTAGCGATTGCCTTAAAACAATGGCCGCGCTCTTAGGCGTTTCTCCGTGTCGTCTTACATTTAACTTTTAGATAAGAGCCGCGAAGAAAGACTATACCTTCTCAACTCGCACTGTCGGCGAATATTTACGGTCATAACGTCACGATGAATCCAAGGTGATGAATAAATCTTGGTTATTAATAATACATATATAAAGTTTGTAGTATCTATTTTTTTTATTCTTTTTATAAATATAAAATAAATTAAATAAAAATAAAAAGAACACTACAAAATATAATATTTTCCTCAATGATTAATATTTAATTATTATTATGCAAATTTAAATGTTATTATTGTTTGAGAATGCAATAACTTTAGAAATAACACTTATCATAGAGAACGCCGCGACATTTTTATCAATTCCTCTCTCTAGATGTTTATACATGTCACAATGAGCTTTAGCCGTTCTCGCAGCTTCTGCAGCAATAAATTTCTTCGACAATAGATGTTTTTGGAGACGCGTGTTGATTTTAAGCTCGCAATTAAAACTGGACTAAACGGAAGCCGCTATCTCACTAGCAGAGCATCGAAAAATCCAGTCACAATTTAACAATTCCGTGCAGCCAGTTAATGATAATAAATGATAAATATATCATTTCCGTTCGCTCTGTTTCACTTCCGCCAAGTGCCCGAAGTGTCTGGCATATTCTTTGTTTATCGCAAAACCCCGGAACTTTCATGATTCATTCGTCGCGCAGTTGTCAGTCGATCATCGGTCAGTCGACGCGAGCAGTCTAAATTATACGGTAAACGAAAATGTATAAACGTTAGCGATTTCCGAGACACTTTCACCACTCGATCTACCTCTATCTAAATTCTAAATCTTATTTAAATTTTGTTGTCGCGAATGCTTCTTTCCTTTCTCACGCGCCGCGCGAACGATATCGGTTTACCATCTTATCGTCACTTGATATTATAGAGAAAATATTATAGCTTAGCTCGTCACCCCTAATATTTATCGTGACGGACATTATGACCGGAAATGCTTGAAAGAAATGATCATTCTTCTTCGTGGCGTTTATCTGAAGTCCAAAGTCCAATATGTAAGACGATCGATAGGAAACACACAGGTTATTGTCATTGTGTAAGCACTGTTCATCAGTATACCTATATACTGATAATGCACTGTATTGTAGGCATGCTTCTTGGTCCACAGTTTGCTCCGGCATTGCCGACGTGTCAGTAATCGTGTATTCGGTATGCGAGGTACATGCTTCTGCATTTGCAGTCGTTCGTAATTGGAGAAATAAATCGCGCCGCTTTCAGGTAGCATGTTGACGTTATTGTGACGTTATTTAATAATTATTTTGACGTCAAAACGTCATTTTGACATTAAAATGACAATAAATAACGTCAGTTTGCTACATAGATTGTGACACACGTTAAAGCGTCAACTTGACACATCTTACTCTCAGATCCGTAGACGGGTCGATCGTTCTGCTTTTCGAGCGAATGGATACGATCCGGCGTGCCGTGCAGAAAACGTAACAGATTAATCACGCTCGAAGCTAACAATAACGTAATGGAAAGACGATAGCGATGTTTCGCTCACCAAGTTCAGTGTTTTCTGGATCCGGAATGGAGTCTGCAGCGTGGTGGCTGATCGTGGCCGCCACCGCGATAGTCTCGACAGGAGCAAGCCTCGAGGGACCGAACGTATGCACCCGGCAGGAAACGTAAGCAGTCGGGAATCGAGATTTTAATAATTTGTTCGCAAATTTGTTCGCTCGTTAAACAGCGTTATTGTCGATGGAATTTATGAGAGCGAGTGTCATTTTAGGTATACGATAACGGTGAAAGTGTCCGAGAGAAAACCTTACACCGTGAGGGACAGCAAAGCGTGTTTTATTTTAATCATACCAAGATGGTGTACCACGTACAGGCTCGAGTACGAAACAGTCTACAAGAACCAGGTCGGTTATCTAATCCGCAATCCGCGTCTACGAAGTACTTTCTTATATTTTGTGAAAAGGTCTGATCTAGATTTGTGTTTTGTGCTTAATTACTGTCGCGGAGCGATAACAAGCTCACAATCAAGTAAGAAAGCTGCGGAGAAACGATTTATCGGTGGAACGGCGCGAATTACGGTCGGTAATTACTTGTTTCTTATTGCAGAATGTGACAAAACAAAGGCCCGTAAAAGAATGCTGCAAAGGCTACACGGAGACCACGAAAGGCGATCGCTGCATTCCAGTGTGCTCCGAGGGTTGTGTTTACGGTACCTGTATTGCGCCTGACGTCTGCAAATGCGAGTCGGGATACCGCGGCTCGTTATGTGATACCAGTGAGAGCAGCTTCATTTTTATAATACCTAATAATAACGGCGGGACATGCATTCCGATATAGCTGATGGCGAAACGAATACTCTTTTATCATAGTGCGCGTACTTTTCATTTGCGATGGTAAACAGTCCGACATTCGACATGAATAACAACGTGTTAGAGTAACACGTAGAGAGATAACGAACGTGAAATAACGAGAAAGAAATACACGGGGTGACTTCCTGCGTTATCGAAGATATCAGTTTATTTAAACGGCGTGTACAGAAGGGTTAATTTTAACTTTCATATGAACAGAGTGCCCTTCGGGTAAATGGGGCAGAGATTGCAAGATGGATTGCAAGTGCCAAAACGGTGCCACGTGCGATCCATTCGACGGCAAGTGCAAGTGTACCAGAGGCTGGATCGGCCTGTACTGCAATCAAATGTGTTCTTCCAACCGCTACGGGCAAGATTGCGCCGAGGAGTGCCGTTGCAGAAACGGTGGAAGATGCCATCATGTCTCCGGCGAATGTCATTGCGCCCCCGGTTACACAGGACCCCTGTGAGTTGCAAATTTTGTTGTAGGCCACCGCAAATATTTATCGAAAAATCTTGTTTACATTACCACTCGAAAATGAAATATCTCCACATCTTTTGCACGCATTTTTCAAGAGAGTTTCTCTCGATGAGGTTTGTTCTAAAAAAATAATAGCTAGACGTAGCCAGATGTAACGAGACTCGTGTCGATCACTGTGATTCGCTGTTGTGTTGGGCAGATGCGGCGATTTGTGTCCGATGGGCACACATGGAGAGGAGTGCAAGTCAAAATGCCGTTGTCAGAACGGTGGATCCTGTGACCCCGTGACTGGTACATGCAACTGCACATCCGGCTGGATGGTACGCGAGATTTTGCGCAAACGAATTATATTTTGCGATTCGACATTTACAAATGCAATATTTGTCACAGGGTTCAATTTGTGCGAATCGGTGTCCGGAGGGTAGTTGGGGGAAGAACTGTAGTCGGATCTGCGACTGCTATAACGAAGCCGGGTGCGATCACGTTACGGGCGAGTGTCAATGCAAGCCGGGCTTCTATGGCGATAAAGTACGTCAACGCTGATTATTCTGACTAATTATATTAATGCATTTTTTAAATCAAAATAATTTATATCTTATTTTTTCATCAACAGTGTCTGAAGATCTGTCCCGAGGGCACGTTTGGACTGTACTGCACGAACAATTGCGCATGTGAAAATAATGCCACGTGCGACCCTATCGACGGCAAGTGCAAGTGTACCAGAGGCTGGACCGGCGTGTCCTGCGATCAAACGTGTCCTTTTAATCGCTACGGACAAAACTGCGCCGAGGAGTGCCGTTGCAGAAACGGTGGAAGATGCCATCATGTCTCCGGCGAATGTCATTGCGCCCCCGGTTACACAGGACCCCTGTGAGTTGCAAATTTTGTTGTAGACCACCGCAAATATTTATCGAAAAATTTTGTTTATATTACCACTCGAAAATAAATTATCTCCACATCTTTTGCACGCATTTTTCAAGAGAGTTTCTCTCGATGAGGTTTGTTCTAAAAAAATAATAGCTAGACGTAGCCAGATGTAACGAGACTCGTGTCGATCACTGTGATTCGCTGTTGTGTTGGGCAGATGCGGCGATTTGTGTCCGATGGGCACACATGGAGAGGAGTGCAAGTCAAAATGCCGTTGTCAGAACGGTGGATACTGTGACCCCGTGACTGGTACATGCAACTGCACATCCGGCTGGATGGTACGCGAGATTTTGCGCAAACGAATTATATTTTGCGATTCGACATTTACAAATGCAATATTTGTCACACAGGGTACGGTCTGTGCGAATCGGTGCCCGGAGGGTTCCTGGGGCGTCAATTGCTCTCTGACCTGCCATTGCTATAACGAAGCCGTCTGCGATCACATTACAGGCGAGTGTCAGTGCAAGCCGGGCTTCTACGGCGACGAAGTACGTCAACGCCGATTATTCTAATTATGTTAATGCAGGTTTTTAAATTTATATAATTAATATCTTATTTTCTCTTTAACGTGACAACCAGTGTCTGGAGATCTGTCCCGAGGGCACGTTTGGACTGTACTGCACGAACAATTGCGCATGTGAAAATAATGCCACGTGCGACCCTATCGACGGCAAGTGCAAGTGTACCAGAGGCTGGACCGGCGTGTCCTGCGATCAAAAGTGTCCTTTTAATCGCTACGGGCAAAACTGCGCCGAGGAGTGCCGTTGCAGAAACGGTGGAAGATGCCATCATGTCTCCGGCGAATGTCATTGCGCCCCTGGTTACACAGGACCCCTGTGAGTTGCAAATTTTGTTGTAGGCCACCGCAAATATTTATCGAAAAATCTTGTTTACATTACCACTCGAAAATGAAATATCTCCACATCTTTTGCACGCATTTTTCAAGAGAGTTTCTCTCGATGAGGTTTGTTCTAAAAAAATAATAGCTAGACGTAGCCACCCAGATAGCAATGCCTGATGATCAGATTTCATCACGTCATGATCTTCTGATATTGATCAAAATGTGATGTATGTCTTGTAATCATATTGTGATGATACACATCATGAGTGCCAGTTAACATATATATGAGGAAATATATGAGCTCAGATATTGACGTTATTTAGCAAACTCATGATAATCACATGCTGAGTACAAGTTAACATGTATATGAGGAAATATATGAGCTCAGATATTGACGTTACTTAGCCAACTCATGATAATCACATGCTGACGAGTGCTAGTACCGCACGCTGCCGCGACGCGGCTATACCACGCGTCACTTTCTCGTAATCAAAAATCATCACGTACTAGTATAAGAGGCGAGCTTGTGAGAAGCCTAATTACAATGTTCTTTGCTGCAGATGCAGATCAGCTTGTGATACCTTTGGTCTGCGAAGCAATTTTTGATAAATTGTTGGATACGTCTTATTTATTTACATGTTTTTAAATAATTTTATTAAGTATGAAATATTTAAAATTGTTG
Source organism: Temnothorax ravouxi (assembly GCA_030770255.1). Taxonomy (NCBI): domain Eukaryota; kingdom Metazoa; phylum Arthropoda; class Insecta; order Hymenoptera; family Formicidae; genus Temnothorax; species Temnothorax ravouxi. Next base: position 24,900 of record JASTWP010001316.1, read on the forward strand.
TCATTTCTTGAGCTTTATATGCACACAATATGCAGTATTTCATTGAACATTTATGTGTTTATTATGTCACTATTTTGTAAACTTTTATGGATTTCATAACATGTCTGCATTCTGAGCAACATATGAGCCCGCATCTTGTCTATTCTTGCCATCATGTTTTTAATAAACGTGAGTGCAATATGTACTCAGAACAAATACTTGCTGCTATCTGGGCAGATGTAACGAGACTCGTGTCGATCACTGTGATTCGCTGTTGTGTTGGGCAGATGCGGCGATTTGTGTCCGATGGGCACACATGGAGAGGAGTGCAAGTCAAAATGCCGTTGTCAGAACGGTGGATCCTGTGACCCCGTGACTGGTACATGCAACTGCACATCCGGCTGGATGGTACGCGAGATTTTGCGCAAACGAATTATATTTTGCGATTCGACATTTACAAATGCAATATTTGTCACACAGGGTACGGTCTGTGCGAATCGGTGCCCGGAGGGTTCCTGGGGCGTCAATTGCTCTCTGACCTGCCATTGCTATAACGAAGCCGTTTGCGATCACATTACAGGCGAGTGTCAGTGCAAGCCGGGCTTCTACGGCGACGAAGTACGTCAACGCCGATTATTCTAATTATGTTAATAAAAGGTTTTTAAATTTATATAATTAATATCTTATTTTCTCTTTAACGTGACAACCAGTGTCTGGAGATCTGTCCCGAGGGCACGTTTGGACTGTACTGCACGAACAATTGCACCTGTGAAAATAATTCTACGTGCAATCCTAGTAACGGTACCTGTGTATGCGGTGCAGATTGGATGGATGAAACGTGCAGCCAACGAGCCTGCGAGGACGGTTTGTACGGTTCCAACTGTACAAAAGTGAGTCCCCATATGCATTTCTTACAATTAGAAAGTTATTCTTAAAAACTTTTACGATATGTCTCGCACCAATTGTATAAATTAAACTTAAATTCACAGGTTTGCGAATGTGAGAAAAGCAATACGGAGCAATGTCATCCGTGGACTGGACAATGTTCCTGCAAAACGGGATGGGACGGCAAAACTTGTGACAGGCCGTGTCCCTTTTATACCTTCGGCAAGGGTTGTCAAAATCATTGCACCTGCAAGAACAACGCACAGTGCTCGCCCATCGACGGCACTTGCCTCTGCGCGGACGGATATCGCGGAAAGGATTGCGGCGATCTGTGCCCCGCGAATACGTTCGGGGGGGACTGCGCGCAGAAGTGCGCCTGCAAGAACGCAGCCAGCTGCTCGCCTGAGAACGGAAGCTGCAATTGCACGGCTGGTAAGCGTAACTTGAATGAGATCACACTCGATGGTTTGTAATTATAAACTGATCGTTTAAAGAAAATCTTTTAGATGCACGTATAGTTACAGAAATAAATTAGTCACAGAAGAAAATATTAGTAACAGAAGAAGTCAATGTTAGTAACAGAGTGAAACTTTTGGGTTTAAATGTTTAGTCATTCTTATTTTTATTTATTGTCTCCTGGAGTATCTTATCAATTTTATTTCACAATTATTTTGCGTAACAATTTGCATAGTATTGGACAGCTTTGTTTGATATTTTTCGTACACGTCATAGCAACTTACCTGTATGAAGTTAGCCCCCCATTTTTTTATTTCAAATATTTTTTTAGTTGTTCCCGTTTGTTTTCTGTTTGTTCTACATTGTTCCACTGTTAATAATCCAAAAAAACGAAAAAACGGTGGAAAAAGCAAAAAAACTGTTTTTTAAAGTAGCCCCCCATTTTTTGAAAAATCCAAATTTCTTGGTTGTTCTGAATTGTTCTAATTGTTCTAAACATTGTTCCAGAATATTAGTTTGATTGGTCAAAAACTTTAAGAGATATTGAAAAAAGAAAAATTTAGGAAATAACAGTTTTTGGCCATTTATTCGTAAACAAAATGACTTACAAAACTGTCGATTTAGAACATATTTCTAACTGCGTAGAACAACTCAGAACAAAATTTTTAAGACCAAAACAAGACCCTAAGGGGTACTTTACTCTTCACCGAAAAAATTTATTTTTCGATTTTCTTATTAACAGTGGAACAATGTAGAACAAACAGACAACAACCAGGAACAACTAAAAAAATATTTGAAATAAAAAAATGGGGGGCTAACTTCATACAGGTTAGCAACTTTCATTGCTCATATGTAGAACTTACCATACTTTATTTTGTTAGTAGGATTATCTAGTAATACAATAGTTACTTAATAAAATTATTTATTAAAGTCTCGCTAAGAAACGTATTTCCGATAAAGATATTCGACATTGCTAAGTACGACACAAAAATTTCACGTATCTCTTCGACATTTTACTAGGATGGGTCGGTATCTTGTGCGACCGTCCGTGCGATGACAAGTTCTATGGCGAGTATTGCGAAGGCAAATGCAACTGCTATAATAATGCAGCCTGCCACCCGCAAAATGGTAAGACAATCGAGTAATGACTATTCCGGTTCGATCCTTCGCGATGAAGATAGTAAAATTTTACGCATCGATATCGTTAAAGAGGAACATACAAAGAATATACGCAACGAATTCCTATCTTTAAATTCTTTCTTACTACTTGCACAGAATACATATTATCTTAAATCTAAACAAACGCAGGCACGTGCACGTGTGCGGCTGGCTTCACCGGTACACTATGTCAGGATCGTTGTAGAAAGGGCTTCTATGGAAACGGATGTAATCAGAGATGCGACTGTGTCGAGGAGAACACCGTGGACTGTGATTCCGCTACCGGGTATTGCAACTGCAAGCCGGAATGGCGAGGTTTGTTGAATTAATTTTCGTGCCAATTTAGCAAAAATTTTTTTTGTCGAGAAAATCAACATGTTACGTCATTGTTGAATCAATAGAAAAATTATTGTTAAAGCGATCGTGAACAAGATTATTCAATAACGTACATATTCAAAGAGAATAGAGAATCAAATTGATATTATTTTGTTTTTGTTCTCGTGTATAGCTGTACTGCATATATTGTCAATTGAATAATGGTATTGTAATATAAAGAGTAAATAAGAGAAGCGATAGCGTATGAAGAACGTTTCTTAATGGTAGTCATGCATGCGCAGCAGAAAGCCGTTTCTCGAGATGGATTTTGCTCTAACATTGAAACAGGAATACGATGCGAAACAAAGTGTCCGGAAGGTCTTTACGGCAAGGATTGTCATTTACATTGCGAATGCATGCACAACAGTTCGTGTGATCCCACGACTGGAAGTTGCGTCTGCGCCAGGGGTTGGGAGGGCCCTGATTGCTCGCAACCCTGCAAGGAAGGATGGTACGGGCTGGGGTGCAGAGAAAAGTGCCCGGAGAAAATGAACGGTAAAGCAAAGATCCAATATCCAAGTTTTAAACGCATGACACATCGTTTGAGTGTAACACATGTAATTCGCATATTTTTTGAACCAATTAATGTTTCGTAGGCAAAATAAGATAAATGTATTATCACACCTTGTGGCAGATTGCGTTATGTTTAATATCTTAATTCTGAATGCAATGTTATTTTTACAACATATCCTGAATAAGTTCCTATTTTTCTGATGCATAATCGGTCAGTCTCTCTCAAGAAACACATTATATCTTTACGTAAGTTTCCCCATTTGTCGCGACATACATTTTGATATATTACAATCGGAAAAAAATAAAAGAGAAGAAATTGGATTAAATTGTAAGATCAATTCTTCTGCTTGTAATGGCATTGTAATGATGCTGAAACTAGCAGCCGAGCGCTGGCGGCCAAAGTAGAAATGCGTAAAAAAATAGAGAGACACATTGCTCCCACTTCCTACGTGACTTAAATTGTTGCTGAAGATGTGTAGAATGTTGTAAATAAAAAATAAAAAAATAAAAAAAATGTCCGTGCATTTGGCAATGTAACGGACCGCGCGCTCCGTTAATACATTGCCGAATGCACGGACATTTTTTTTATTTTCTTATTTTTTATTTACAACATTCTACACATCTTCAGCAACAATTTAAGTCATGTAGGAAGTGGGAGCAATGTGTCTCTATTTTTTTACGCATTTCTACTTTGGCCGCGCCAGCGCTCGGCTGCTAGTTTCAGCATCATGGCATTGTACATCCGGAGATATAAATAACATGCTTGGAGATGTGGGTTTTTTTTCTATTATGTACAGTTATTCGAAGATGAGAATAAATAGTTTGCTCTGTACTTGCGCAAACGCTGACGCAAATATAGTATGCATATAATAATTTATTTTGCTCTTTATCACCAGTCACTTTTATTGTCAAGCACTGAATAATTTTATTGATTATTAGATTATCAATCTTACATTCAGTTAAGGCAAAAGTGGTGAAAAAATTAATAAATAGTTATAACAAACGTGTTACTAAAAAATTAACAGGCGATATATGTATAAAGTTTTATTTATAGTAAAACTTTTCTATGTTATCGCGATAAATTCTTATATAAATATCATTATTTTCTTCTTAGAAAATATGACTTGCAATCACGTTACCGGCGAGTACGTTTGCCGTACGGGTTACCTGGGTCTCACCTGCGAACATCCGTGTCCGCTCAATCGTTATGGGCTAAATTGTTCGAATAACTGTCACTGTAAGAACGGCGGGGAATGTCATCACGTAACAGGCAAGTCGAGAGCTCGCAAGAGAATCTTCCTGAGATATACATTCGTCTAAATGCGTCTACTCTAATTCCTTTTATTATACCGAGATATATTTTCTAATCAGGTGTATGCCAATGTCGACCTGGCTGGCAAGGCGAGTACTGTCAAACACCCTGCGCGGAGGGCACTTACGGCGTTAATTGTACACAGCATTGTAAGTGTCGGAACAACGGTAAATGCAGGCTTAAGGATGGCCTTTGTCAATGTCCGCCGGGATGGACCGGGACCATGTGTACCGAAAGTAGGTTTAGCTACCGCGAAAGCTGTAGACTGTTACTACCAGAAAGGAATAATGTTATACCAAACTATGTTATATATTGATAAATTATATTTAAATGCAACGCTTGCCGATTTCAGTTTGTCCCGAGGGGTACTACGGTCACCATTGTTTGGAGATTTGCGAATGTAAGAACGAATTTTTCAGGTGCCATTCAGTCGAGGGTTGTATTTGCAGGCAAGGGTATACAGGTACTTAGAGTACATTTAAAAATAATAATAATAATTTTGCATGAAGAATTGAGGTTTTTTTCGGAATTATTCTGTAGGTGAGAATTGCGATGAACAACTGTTCTCCCGTAATATCCAAGAGAAAGATGACGGAAGATATGAGTATATCGGAGGCGTACTTGCGATTATTGTTATAATTGGCGCTTTGTTAGCTGCATGGAGGTATATACGATATTGTCATCGTAGAATGGCTGTCAAGAACGAAATGGCTCAAGTGCGATACACGGCTAAGTCTGAGAAGGATAAATTCGACCTAAGTAGCTGTACCGACGAAGACGATTCCAAAGGTATACGACATGTTTAAACGACAAAATAAAGACAATTTTGCACGACAATTACATCAACTTATATAATATGATGTTACTACTCAGGAACGTTCGGTCAGCGATACTACCTGCAGAAGAAGGACGACCATGTAAGAAATCCAAACTTGAATGTGTATCACAACGTGATAAGCGGCATGAACGACAAAAGAGTCGAGCACATCTATGACGAGGTTAAGCAGCCGCCGCTAAAAGCTGAATGATAAGACAATATTCCGAGTCGGACGCTATTTTTTTTTTTGATAAAGTATTCTGTTATTTTAATAAACATAATATAATTTAAAAAAATTAAATATCATGGTAAACATAATTTTGCGTGCTCATTAATAAGTTCTTTTGCATTAAATATTTTATTATTCTATTAAGTACGATAGAAGAATTAAATTACATATTTATGTGAGAAAGGATTAAATTTTATCACTACTTGTATAGCAAAAATAGATTAAAACAATAATGTTTTAATCGCGCAATAACTACGGACAATAGGGCGCAAACACACTTGGCGCCCTTTTCTTAACTTTTTTAAAAAGGTGTTTTTATGGTATATGGTCGATGAACTTTATTTGCGAAATATTGATAGGATAATAAGGTGTGACACGTGACACCTTTATCATTGTCTGATTTGATGCATGGTATTTTTTAAAAGTCTGGACCTGCAGTTGTTAGGTTCTTATTAATCTCATAGCGACTTTTTATGGCGTATTTTCTCTGTATATCGTCAATGTTTATTATTAAATATTTTTCAAATAAATCAACGCGAGTTATTCTTCTTTTCAACCTTTATATCCACAACTGTGCAAAAATTAAGGTTCGTTATTGTGTTCAAAGTTTTATTAAAAGGTTGATTAGATTTACATTTGATTCTTGTGCCGCATTTTTTGTGTTAGCATGAATTATTGAGAAAAACATAATTAATAACAATATTAATAATAGATTAATAGAATATACTATAATTTTAAAATGTCTTAGATTATAATTAGAAAATAGCAACAATTTAATTATGCATCCGTAGAGAAACGCTAGAAGATAATAAAAGTTAATAGAGAAGAATAAACTATGGATAATAAGACAGGCGAAACACTCAGGTTTCACACCGTCCGAAATCTCGAAAAATTACTCCTGATATATTAGCAAAGCATCTGAGGCAATAAGGAGGTCGTCGTAGATATTCCGAACGAGAGTGTTGCCACCCCACATTGCCTCCTCGTATCTTCGTGATTGCCGAGATATAAGCGTTTAATGAAAATAAAAAATCGCTTATGGTGCATGCATCCTTAAGCTGCGCGCTTTCTCGTCTTAATAAACGGAAGTAAATAATTGCCAATAATAAAAGTGAGCAATTCTAATACAGTACATAATTGCAAGTAATATAATTAAGTAATTCCAATAGGGCAAAGTATAAAGTACAAAGTCTTTCTTTAATCATCTTTCTATCATTTACGGTTGCCGAGATATAAGGGTTTTATGATAGTCAGAAATCATTTGAGTCACGTGACGTAATATCCCATTGGTCAGGTCTCCAATATGGTCGCCAAAATAGGGATCGTGACGTCACGAGTTAATATCCCAATGTACCCTTTAATGCGAATCATACTATCTCGAACAAAATTAGACGTTAAAGAATTCGTCGCATTTCGGAGTTTTTCTTTTTCTCCAACTATCGCCCGATATAGCATTCGTCGTTACCTTTTTCTCGTTGGCTAGCATTATGCAACAGCACTCTAAAATTCTTATTATCGTTTATAATTTTATTTGAAAGAGCATGCTTTGTCTAAAAAAGATATATCAATGTAAATATAACGGCGCACTTTCTTTAACAATTGTTTAATTCCGTACGCTGATGATTTAGGAAACTCCGTTCTTTTCACCAATTACACTTATTCAGTAACGTTTCAAAACTTTTTATTCTTAAATTTTTGATTAGCGTGCCATTTATTAGCACTAACATTGTAATGTTAATATTTTCTTTGTATTTTAACTAACATAAATCCGATAATCACTAAGATATTATATGTATACATATTTCAAATAAATGAAAATGCAAATTGTTCGTATATATACCAACGAAACTGATTAATTGGGCAAAAGTTGTCTTGCGTATAAAATAGTACTTGCAATATTTAATTTGTGTTAATTAATATAACAGGTTGTATACTAATATTTAAAGAATACTTCGTTGTTTGAAGAAAACATGTTCATATATTACAGTTGATTCCAATTTTTTGTTATATTGCTAATCTTGCAAAATATGTTGCTACATTTTGCGTACGCGTGCATTCTTATACATATACACATCGCTATGCACTTGTTAGCATAAGATACTAACGTGTCTCTTGATAAACAAATGTAATTATTAAATACATTAATAATTTAATAAATAACGCAATATTAACATTAAATTATTATTAAGTATTAGTGAGAAATATATTATGCATTCGTTGAGACGCTTGAAAGATCATAAAGAAATGTGAGAAAAATAGTTTTAGTTTATGAGAAGAGCGAGTTTGGAGTCGTCTGTAATTCCTCAGAGAAATCGCTCTTGTTACGCGGGAAGTATGTTGAGCAAGGAGGTGGCAGGAGGTATTCGAACAGCGCGCAGCGGCAAAACGAGTTTGCAGTCGTTTGTAATTCCTCAGAAATCGCTCCTGTTACGCGGGAAGCATGATGAGCAAGGAGGTTGCAGTACCTACTCGAACAGCGCACGCCTACCCCCACTTATTACCCGTCGCCATTGGAACGGCTCGCGGCGCGGCGCATGCCCCTCCCACGGTCAATCAGAGCGCTGGCGGGTATGCTTAGAGGGGTCAGAGGCTCCCGCGCTCTGACCAATAGCAGCGTGACTGAGCTGAATACCGATTTTTTTACCGAGCTTTTGCCGATTTAAACGGAGTTTTCGACACACCGAGAATCGCCATTTTCGCTTAACATTTTAATAGAATGTGTATGTACTTTCAACCATTTTTATGATCTTTTGTGCATGTCTACAATACGATCAAATTCTGTTATTGTTTAATTTTATCCTACTAACATTAAAATATGAAATTTCTTTTATTATTATTATATTTATTAAATAATTCATTTAAATTACAAATAATTGACGCGTAATGTGGGGAGGCAACACCCTCGCTCGGAATATCTGTACGACGACCTCCTTGCCTCAGATGCTTTGTTAATATATTAGGAGTAATTTTCCTAGATTTCAGACGGTGTGAAACCTGAGTTTCGCTTACCTTATCATCCAAGTTTATATGTATATTCTTCTTTTATTACTCTTCTAGCGTCTCTACGGATATGCATAATTAAATTCTTGCTAATTTTCTAATTATAATCTAATTGTAAGACGTTTTAAAATTATAGTATTCTATTAATTTATTATTAATATAGTTATTAATAGTATATTCTTCTGAATAATTCATGCAAATACAAAATGTGGCACAAAATATCGCATACTGAAATGTAAAACGATAACATATTGAGATCATCCGTTTGTCTTCTGTATAACAGCGAAATTTATTTTATTAATTAAGTAAATTGTTAAATGAGCTAAGAGGCATAAAATATATGTTGTATATACGACAGTATACGTATGTTTCAGCTTGAGATCTGTCGAATATCGTATAATATTGTTGTACCGTCGTTTTCTTGTATTTTAAATTATTTATAACTGTATTAAGAGACACGGTACTAACTCTTTTACGCGAACGCATATTAGCTTTTTAGTCTTTTACTTGAAATATCGATCTCTTTCATTTTTCATTTTTGTCAAGCATTATATTAGTATGTACTGCTAACGAATAACTAACATTTAGATTAGGATATGCGATCGTATGTATTCTAAACAAATATAAAAAAGATTTGCAAAATAAAAACAAATAATAGAATAATTTTATCGCTAAAGTAAGACAATGATCAGTGTCATAATACCGTGATGTGCATTGTTGGCATGTCGAAGATTAAAGAAAGTTATTTTAATAAAGTTTTCACGACACTTTATTGTGGTCATACTTAGACAATCGTATAATGTAAAAACACTTGTTTTACTGCCTCTCCATCATGTTATAAGAAACATAAAATCCTGAAATTTGTTGCGATATTGCCTTACATTCTTAACAATTCACAGTCGGTTATGTAACTTACGAATTGACATATGGTATGAAGAATTAAATAATCACATATTTCTAGTTACATATAGTTCGCACAGATTTCGGTTACACAGGAGTACACGTATCTATTCTTAAGATTATTTCGTAAGAGTATTTTTTACTATTTGTATAAATCGCGATCATCACCAGTTTCCATCATCGATGTTAACGCCTTATAAATATTTCTGCGATAAACAGCAGCGTATTGTTTACGTAATGATATTTGTTAGCCCTCTCTCAACCTCCGCGCTCGTATGATTTCCCAAATAGGCGGCACGATCCAGTAGCATCCGCCGAGAAACTGCAGCAACGCGACGACGCGAAGGCACGCGTTCTCGCCTGTAATCAAATTGTAAACTCGATAAATCTTTGGGTCGTGAATTTTTCTTTTACTGTCATATTCGGTACCAAAAGGTCGGCGTACCAAAGGAACGAAATTTATAAAACTCTTCAACTGTATTGTAAAGAAGAAAAGAAAGAATATATAAAAATCAATGTTACAAGATACGTACTGTGCACGAAGCAGAAAGCCAGCACACCCAATCCGACGATGGTGGAGAACAATCTGTGCGAGCGATGCGCGAATTGATTACCCAGCACGTCGAACAGCGTCAAGTCTTGACAAGCGAGCAGACTGCTGATGCTGACTCCACCGAGCAACGACCACGTTAGAAACCAGTAGTAGTCATATGTATATGTTAAACCTGTGGATAAGACGTCGGCGATAATCAAAGTAATGTAATGAGTTTCATGCGTGTAAACAATTCGGGCATGTTTAACACGATAAATAATAAATATTGCGTAAAATTGAACATTAATGAGTAATAATGTAAGTATTATTTAGGAATTAAGAAGAAATGCGATTCTTGTGCACGCACTTAACAGAACAACACTGCCGAGCCAACAGGCGCCACCGAAATATATTCTTCTATACTGAACGGTGGTGACGATGGACCAGTAGCTGGCGATGCTGGGTACGAACGAACCGACACCGGCGACCACCAGCAACGTCACCCAGTCGTCCGTGAAATAAACCGGATCTGCGCGCTGCAGGAACAAGGCGGGTACCAAGATCCAGAAGAAGAGCGATCCGGCCCTTATCCCGGTCCACGTCACCACAGCCGCCCAGAACCTGAAGTAGCGAGCCACGCGAAACTCCTGCTTCCACTTGCTGTCTGATCGCGCGGTCGGACTGACGAAGAGTTCAACGTCCTCGTCCGGATCCTGATATCCGTAGATGGTGTTCACCTCGCTAAACAAAGGCGCGACATTTCTATCCTGTTTGTCGCCGGTACCATATCCGACGTTATCCGCGCCGTTATCCCGTGTTTCCGACTCTGACTCTCTATCCGGAGACATCCTGATGCCCAATTCGTTATCCTCGTCGGCCAGAAGCAATCTGTTGACACGAGATTGCGCAGTGTTAAGATGATAGTCTTTTTAAGACAAATTTCAGAATGACGATTCTGCTTTAATTAAGGATCAACGCGAGAGTTAAAATTTATAAACGGGACGAGAACGTCCCCCGCCGTCACCTGTAAGGGGACGCTCGCTGTGGAGCTGGAAAGCGCAAGGTCAGAGTGCCTACGGCGGTGGGAACGAAGGCGATCGTCATCAGCAAAAGCCCGGCCTTCAGACCGGTTTCCACGAGCAGGAAATGCGTGAGCGCCGGCACGAGGATGAAGCCGATGGACGTGGCGATGTTCTTCAACGTCAGCGCCAGTGGTAGTCTCACCCTGAAATGCCTCCGCAGCACGGTCTCGCTTTCGACGATCACGAAACTCGCCCCTATGCCCATCACCGCGCCGGCACTCAGGCCGGCTAAATACGCGCCCACCCCGCCAGTCGCCAGATATCCGGAAGCTATGACCCCCGTGGTGAGGAGAGCCACGCCGATGAGGCCGACTAGTCGCGGTATCGACGCCAAATCCGTGATGGCCTTGGTCCACGGATCTGAAAAGATCATAAGCGAAGATAAGTGGAAGTCGTGATAAAATAGAAATGATGATATAATAGAAGCTACCTGCTAAGCTCCAAAAAGCGACGAACAGTAGAGGCGCCAGGGTGACCTCGCTCCATAGATCGAAGTAAATCGACGAACTGTTCATGGCCAAATACCCTCGCACTATACCGTACATCGACAGGACGCTGGGCACGGTAATCTGTAGATTTTTAACAGAATCTGTCTAATCTGTCTAATCTATCTTGATGCACCGTGTGATATTTAGTATATAGACGCGTTATACAGGGCATCGTGAGATATAGGCGTAACAATATCAGGGGTTCTATATACTTACCTATCAAAACAATTACAGAGACTATTGCGACGTGGCATGGATCTATTTATCGTATATCAAATCTTTATTAACGAGAAATCATTGTTCGATTCGTGCGTTCCTTCCGGCAAACTTACATCGTAAACAATGTATAACACCTGGAACAAAATTGTTTTTAACGTATAATAGTTTACGCGTGAAAACAAAGAAAAAAATGCACGATAACTCTTTCTTTAAATAAAAATGTCGATATTATTGAGCATATATTTCTAAATACCCTGTATTGCGTCGAATACCGACTGTTTTTCATCTTCCAAGTTGCTTTGACAACTTTTCGTTAATTTTAAGAAACAGATTGCGAATAATTATTAATGTATAATTATATTATATTATATAAATATTAATGAATAATTAATGTATAATTTATTCATAATTTTAACAAAGAATCAGGCAACAGTATTCAGTGCCAGTGACTGTAGGATCGCGAGATCTGATTTCTGAACGAAGGCGCTTTATATTATTAAAGATTCACGTGCGATGATCGAACCTGAATGAAGGCAACGCCTAGGAGGACCAACCATGAGTATCCACCATCTGGAGCTGTCGGCCCGAGCTCCGGATACGAGCTGATGACCTCGTCGAGACGAAATCGCCCGACGAGCGGCATTTTTCTCGTTGCGCTTAGCGCAAAGCTCGAGAGCGTGTAAACTTATGCAAAGAACGACGTTAAAAGGACAGGGACTCGCTAAAATAACACCGCAACACTTCCTCGCTTTGAACAAACAGCAGTCATTAAGGCAGCTTAAAATGTACTGTACGCAGTATCTAATCTCGACTAAGGTGTCGACGCTCCGATAGCCGTTGATAAGAAGAAAAATCCACATCGTTTTTGCACCTACCGAACCTCAACACCTACGCAGGTCTCCGCGCGCGATTAATTTATCATACATAATTAATTATTATTATATATCATTTCCTTGACGGAACTTCGACTACGCGAGTGCAACGCAGAGATCTGTCCTTAAGAAATAAATTCCAGAAATCGTTATAATAAATAACATTTATTTATAAACGGATTACATCGTAAAGTTAAATTGAATAACTAGGTAGCATTAATCACAATTCGATATCGCTCGTTGACTACATGCGGTACCTGAAAATGCGTCAAACATGAAAATTCATGCTCAATTTCACGCGCCGTTGTGAACGCGCGAATTATCGAGAACCGTAGAAATTTGAAGCATAATTTAACGTAAAACGACGGTACCGTTACAGCTGAAAGTATTTTACAAAAGTTTCACGCGCGTGGAGTTTCTTTCGGGACGCGATCTTTAATTCACGCCCGTCGCTTTTCGCTTCGAGACGAGCGAATGGATATAAACTGCGTTTTCAGGTTCGGCACCTTCGCGAGACGGAAACGAAATTTTTCATCTTAAATTTTAAATGCGCAATTTTTCGTAGCATTCTGAGTATTTTTTAAATAAATCAAAGACCATCTAAGAGCCTTCCCATCCAGAAGGGCCAGAAAGACCCTTTAATAAATGTAAGCAAAGCTGCGGCGTTTTTAGTTCGAATTTTTAAAGGGAGAGTAGACATGGAGCATCGAAAAGTCGCTTTGCACGTATGCAAAACTGCGCACTTAAGAATTAAGCGAAGACTCTTCTCGTTTGTTGCAATACAGTTTCTCTCCTCTTACTTTGTTCACACGTCCTCGCGAGTATCACCATTCGCTATCGAAGTGTACCGCACCCTTTTGCTGACCGAGTCGAGTACCGGTTCGATCTTCTTCTGAAGTTTCGCCCTTTGTAGATAGACCAAGGCGCATACCAGGGCGATCAGCACCATCGAGAGAAAGCAAAGCACCACCGTCGCCCCTCGACGGGTGGAGGCTAGCAGTTTCGGAGCGCAATTCTTCGTTTCGTGGAAGTTGTGAATTGCGTTACCTAATAAAGGAAAGAGCGTGAATTTTGGTTTCCAGGTTGAGAAAAGAATACATTTATCTGATCGATGAAGATTTACCCTCGTAGCACTGTAAGTTGGCCTTGTTTCGGACAAATACTTTCGTCTTCTTCATCCATTTGATGAACGGATTAAGCTTGCAAGAGCACTCGAAGGGATTGCCAGAGAAATCCACGGATACGGACCGCTCGTGCTTAGCGAGGTTGTCCATGGTGTGGAGATCGCGCTCGAGGACCTTCGTGAATTTGTTTCGCCGTAGATCCAGGAAGCGCAGGTTGTGCAGGCACGACAGATTGAAGTGCAGCGCGGTCAGATCGTTATCGCCGAGATGAAGATCGAGGAGATTCGGTAGATCGCAGAATACGTTGACGTCTCGAAATTCCGAGATCTCGTTCTGTTCGAGATGGAGCTTTATCAGCTGCGTGAGATTGCTGGGAAAAAATAATTAAAAGTAACATCAATTGAGTGATTAATTCTTCCTAAAAAAAAATAAAGAAATAAAGGAATAAAATATTAGGTCATCCTATAAGTAATTTTTTAAATATTTTTTTGTAACAAAATGAAAAATTTAACATTTTAATTTTAATTCAAAAAATATTTTTTATTATTATATTTACAACTTCTTACGTTAATCTTAAATTTTTAATTCCGTGGCAATAATAGAAATTTCTCGGTTTTGAGCTAATAAATAAATCAAGCCTCCTTTCGTACCGCGTTATTTATGAGATGACTCAATTACCTGTTCACGAAGATGTCGTGGAGCGTCGACGCCAGATTCCTCGGTGGACCGTCCTCGAAGGCGTCGGTTAGGTGCAGCTCCAGAAGGGAGATGAAATTGGAGAACACCCGCGGGTGGCTCCTCGCGGGGTCCAGCGAGAGCTCGTTGAAGTCGAGTATAAGGCGCTCCACGTGTTGCACGTGGTGATAGGCCTTGCCGCGTATCTCGCGTATCTTGTTGTTCGACATATCGATCACTCTCAGAAGCGGCAGGCTATCCAGAGTGCCAAACACGTTCCAAGGCAGCTCTTCTAACTCGTTTCCCGTAAAGATGAGCACCTGGAATGTATCAAAACGCGTTCATGCATGATATAATTTTTCGCGATAAATTGTTTGACAGTGATTTTAAAGAGAGAATGATGCTTATATATATTAGCATCAAAAGTTACATCGATTAAAAAGGAAACCCATGTTCACACACAACGTCGTAACGATTATAATAATAGTAATAATAACGATAGCCGCAGTTAGGTCAAATAAAAAATCTTTAATGATGTAGTAGAGTTGCGGACTTTGGTCTACGCACTTGCGTCTCGTTAGGCAGATGCGCCAACGGGGACGCGTCGTGAAATCCAGTACCCGTGCAATTCACGACGTACTGATGATGACCGTCGTAGCACGTTCTGAGGCAGCGACAGCGGTTCTTGAAGGCTGGGCCGCACTCCAGCTTGGACGACTCCAGGGTCTCTAAAGAGTGAAAATTGGGATCTTCACATTCGTTGACTGATCCGACGATCGACGCCGATATCAGGAGGAGCGTCGAACAGTAAACGATAGTCCTCATCGCGACTCGTGTCAGTGACAGTCAAAGAGCTTCGAGAAGATCGTAATTCCGGAAGAATTTTCCGCTTCCACTTACGTACATCCGAAACGTTGGCCGAGAAGATCTTCACGCGCTGCGCTTTCAATCTAAAAATTTATTTGAATACAAATTTATTATTATAAAATTCTAATATAAAATTATATTATAAATATTAATATAATATAAATTATAATAATGTATTCAATAAAATATTTCTAGTATATAATATAATTTGTATTAATAAAAATTTGGTTCTAACTAATTAAAATCAAATAGATAATTACTATCTACATTGTCACTAAATATAATTTCATATTAATATTTAATATATATAATTCATATTATATTAATATTATATTACAATTCAATATGAATTTATACATTCGTACAATACGCGTCAAATCAATATTTAAAAAGTGAGTCATCTCAATAGATTATTCTCTCTTTATATCATTGTACAAGATGAGCGAGAATTGCAGGTAATTCCAGCAACTCCGCGGAATTTCCGGATAATAGAAGAACGCTAAAGACCTAAGACAATTCGATCATGTACGTTCATATGCAATTGCGTCGTCGTATCTACCCGGCAGCTTAAAGCTTTAAAGTAGGTCGCCGAGTCGCACCGCCGACTTCGGAAAACGTTGAACTGGCTCACCCACGCGACAGGTGATGTCGAGCGGAGACGAGAGCCGCCTTCCGAGGCACCTCCGGATATCTTAGAACGTGCGCTTGATCACGCGGCGTGAGATGGCCGTGGCACGCTTATTTACTCGGCGCTCTGGCATTGAGAGAAAGCGATTGCGTCGAAATCGCGGCTCCGTTTGATAATCCTAAAGTAAACGAACGGCCGACTTGGACTGGCTTGAACTCTCAATGACTCTCAAGTTAAGGCTTAAACTGCTTGCAGAGTTTAATTTCAATTCATATGATATACATATAATTCATATGCGTTTTTCAATTATATGTGTATTCGTTAATTAATTATAATAGGTATCGGACCGCAGAAGAGATCTCGTTTCGCTGATGATACCGGCCAGTTATCAAAGTACGCGTACGTCGCTGGATATCCGGTTACACATTCTCCACGTCGGCGTCGGTCCTCTCGACTTCTGTCGCGTAGGAAACTTTTACCTGTCGAAAAAGGTACCACTTACCATTCCGTCCGCGTGACGAAAAGGAAGGAGAGAGAGCGAGGGAGAAAGAGAGAGAGAAGAAAGGAGGGAGAGACTCGACTCGGGGACCCCCGAGCGCGTTCCGTCCAAGGAATGCACCGTCGGGCTATATATCTCACTTGGCCCGCCGGAAGAAGACTTGACCCGATCAGACGTACCTCGCGTTTCGATAGCTCAATATATATACACGCGCATTCGAGGTACGCGAAAAAAGCCGTGCGTTTCCCGGAAACGGAGGAACGCGCGACGCGCGCGAGACCGGACTCTCGAGAGGGAACTCTCGCGAGGGAAACAGGCAATCGCGCGAGAGCGAGCCTCCCGTTCTCCACGACGGACCGCACCACATTGCACGGCCGTGCTTCATCCCGACCGCACCTGCGGTCCCGCTTCCCTCTTGGGCCCCTCGGCGGGCCCCAGGTGTCGAGCGAGACCGGCCCCTCCAATTCTCCTGAACAGTCAGCCTCGTTCCTCCTCCACCTTCTCCCTCTGACATCATCTCCTTCCGAACCTTCCTTCCTCCTTCCTTGGTCCCCGTGCTCGCTCGCTTCGCTCCGCTTCGCGCTCGTCATCATTAACAACGCGGTTCAGAATGGGGAACCGCAGTTAAGAGAGGCTCGTTTCGTGACTTTCGAGCGTGTAGAAGTATACGCTCAAATAGAGTTTAATAAAGGGTTTAATTACCTCTTTCACTTATTGTCGGAATTAACTCTGGAATTATTCCATTACGGAGATCTCTATCGATTACCTTTCATCTCGCTGGCTATTATTACTCTGCTATCTCATTAATTCTCAATCTTTTATATTTCACTCTCCCTCGTTGACCATCTTCAACGTGTTGTAGTCGAAAAGATTTCGAATGCGTTTCCATTCCAATATAGACGTCATTCAGGAGAAAAGGCAGGAGAAAAGGCATTCGGGAGAAAAAGAGATGTAGAATAAGCTAGAAATAAATCAACAATGATAATAATTTCCTTGTTGTATATTAATCGTAAACATCCAAAAATTGTACAAATATAATCCACGTCAAAAAATAAACTTGTAAAGTAACATCAGAATAGAACAGTCCGATCAAGAATACATGAGAATTATACAGATGGGTGCGTGTTTTTGTGCTGATGTACGAGCATTATAATGCAGAATCAAAGAAGTGTGTGTCTTGTTTTTTTAGTCAACATACGTATTGCTGTTACACGCCGTTTTTGTATTTTTACATGTACATACACGTAACAATTATTTTGCGTTTTAATATAACATCGATGGCTTCGTTCGCCTTACTAACTTATTTTTTTTAACGGCGGAATATGCTGTGTCATGGTTTAATAATGAATTCTGACAGAATTCTTCATCCGTTTATAGATATTTGCTTTGTTTGTTTGAATTTTCGCTCTCTTACGATAAATAATTGTGAAGATGTCTAAAAAAATTCTAAAAAGATTGATTCCCAACGCAAACTTGTATAAATTAATCGACCATCCATGCGAGTAAAATTTCCATAAGAATATATTAATAACACAATATATCAATGTTTAGAAATATGGATTTTTATATTACGCAATGTCTCTTGCACACAACCAACATCTTGTATTATATTAATAAGCCGAGTATTATATAGCACATCAGATACGATATAAACATTTCGAAGACTTATCTGAAATTAGTGGCGTCATAAAAATATTGATATGGCTTTAATAAAACGTTACTTGCAAAAGCAATGTCCGCGGTATAATAATTTGTTGCGATTAGTACAATTTATATAAAATCGAACATATTATTATTACGTATGTAAACTCTATAAGTAGTAGTTTTTTTTTGTAAAATTGGTGGTAACAGTTATTACTATTCATAGAATCTATAGAAAATTATTATTAATATGTATATAAAAAATAATATATAAAATATATCATATATCGCGTGAGAGATAAAGCAAGTAGATAAGTCGATAAGTTAACATTAATCGTTTACAGACTAGACACTATGACGATCGCGCTGTAGTAAGTCAAAGTATTAGATTGATTGTATTGTATGTATTAGTAGGTGCATGTACTTTCCCTATTTTGATTCGCGAGATTAACGCTAAGAAAACGTTAGTCGGTGTAAGACACGATCACTGATCACCATTCAATATTTCGAGATTCCTAATACTCAGATCGTTAAACGCTACACTCCTAATTAAGATTAGTCATGTGAAAATATAGCTTCTAATCTTTTAGCAATAAGCCAAAAGTAAATAAAAATCAGCAACTTAACGTCATGCGAGATATTAAACGCGCTCGTAAGATTATAAATATATCAGATGCAACACAAGATATACTTTTCGTCATTGAAATAATATTTCTAATACCTCATTATGCAATTTAAAATATAATAATTTTAATTCACTTTATGTCAACGCAATGCGTTAGTTTGGTTACTACTTTGGCCCGAAGAAACCCTAGCTATGTAGGTACTTTGTGAAAGATGGTAAATGCTTATGTACATAAAAGTCTTTAAACTGGAAATATATATATTTATGTAGAAGAGCATTTTTTGGCAGTAATCAGAAAGAGTGTCCATTAAATTCGCACCCAACTTCGTCTATATTCATAAAATCAAGATTCTTGTCCAGTACATTATATCGTCATGTAAGATATGCAAGTATAAATATAGACTGAGAGTCGAATTGAATAATATTACGCAAATGTAAAAAACTGTTAATGACAATAAAGATCAATAAAATTCGCACGAAGTCAGAGCACATTTAAAATTATTTAGGAAGCATTTATAATCAGACTTCTTTCTACAGTCCTGCTGTCACTCTCAAAAATTTTGGAAGGCTTATATATATACATATATTATATGTATCTTAAATAATTATATCTGCATCAATATAAGTCACACATAAGTCTGCTCAAATTGACACTAATATTCCACAGTTATGAAACATCTGTGTGTGATTACCTTCTCTATTTAATAGATTCTTACATACGCGCGACGAGTCAACTTAGGCTTTGTATCTATCTGATGGTCCGCCTTTGCAACAGCAAATTAGAGCGAGTATCAGACTAAGAATTTCTAGGGCTAAGACCAGTATCGCTGCACCCATAAAGTGGTAACTCTGGGTCTTCAGTGTAGTCACCAACTTTTCCATGCATCCCTGCAACAAAATTTTTGTCTTGGTACACTGTATGTTTAATGCAATAAGAATAAAGTATGCATAATATAAAATTGAATGACGAACAATTAATTAATATGGCAAAAAGAAGCATTACCTCATTGTAAATCGCGGAGCTCACGGTTCCGGCAACCTTCATCAGGCGACCCTCGCTGCAAGCGGTGCTGGTCGCATCTTTGCAGCAAGATTTTGGTATTTTAAACACGTTGTTGGCGTTTGAAACGCCAAAAGATAACCGCAATTGAGATTGAGAGAATTCCTGACTCGCGTACTTGCTGCCGGCCCAATCCGCAGGTCCATTGGCTCCGCAGCATTCGAGAGTGGCCTGAATCGTATCCATGATCTGTGTGCGACATTGTATCTCGCCATATTCATCCTGCAAAAAAATAATGGGATATGCTCATTTGCATAATATACAATTATTACTCGAACAACGAGAAGTCACTTCACGTGAGAATTGCTACTGAATTTAGAACGTTTCATAATTAAAAGGGGAATTACCTTAACTGTGTTTATCACGGAAGATCGCACCAGTTCGTCCAGGCGGTCCCCATGGGCGTAAAGCCAGCCGGCGAAGGCGACTTGCGCGACCACGATGACGAGCATGATGCTGAAGAAAGTGGCCAGACAATATCGAGAGTGCTTGAAGGCACTGCACCAGCCTAGGACGGAGACGATGAGCATGAGAATTCCGGTGCAGAGCAAAATGTACAGGCCTGCCTCGTAGTTGTTCCCTTCCTCGGCGATCGATACTAAATACGTTTTGTCCGATAACATACATGCTACCAGAGTTATCACCGTCACCGAGATTATCTGTAAAAGACATACGAATAAATGGCGTTTAGATCGAGCTGATAAGGACAAAAAATCGTGAACGAACGCGAGCGAGCGATTAAAGCTCATTAAGATAAATAAAGTAAACGCGTCCAGGCAGATCGAGCACAAACAATCACGAACGAGCGTTTCCTTGTCGTATGCCTGGACTCTGATGAACGAGAAATGGAATACATTCGCGTTCGTTTGTGATTCGTTCGTGCTCGTTCACGCTGAACGCGGCTTCGATCTTAATTAGCAAACAAAAATGTGCTATTTTCTTTTAAATTATTTATTAATTTCTTTCTCTGTAAATTTCTTTCCCCAGTTAAGTAATGCTATTCCTAGTTTATTTTTTAAATTGTTCGAGGTGCAGGACAAGCGAGTCGGTCCACAAAAGATGTTTTCAAGCAAGTCCCGACATTGCGGGATGAGAGAGACTAACGAGCCACTTTATGAGCCGAACCGTACGGGGGCCTGGGCAAGGGAGGAGGACGGGACGTTTACAATGAAACTGTCTGTCCGCCAGATGTGGCAGCTTCCATTTAAGCGCGCGGATTATCACGGGGTTTCCTGCCACTAGTCTCTTCTCCAGCACCGAACGTGGGTTCACGGGTTAAAAGGTAGGAGGAAGGAGAGACGTCCTTGGCGTTCGAAGTATCAGCGCTATTCTCGAGCGGGTCTGCCGCAAGCTGGTCGATTAGCTTGTGTAAACGGACACGAGCGAAAAAATATATTAATGTGCCAGAGTCAAATATTGGTAGAGGCGAGAGAATCCCGCGGATGGAGAGCTGTCCCTTCCGGGTGAAGAACTGAGGACATATGTATATAAACGTAATATTAATATATAAAAAAATTCCGAAAAAAGACGCGAGAATTTTGACGGAAGAGAAAACGTCAAGGTTTCTCGAGCCACAAAATGTTTATTCGTATGTATGTAAGCGTGTCGTAAAGCAGACAAAGAGAAACGTCTCGCGTGTCATCTCTCATTCGTCGCGCGGCGAGAATAGAAAATCTCGCTATAACGCGATAGAGTTGATGTAAGAGCGCGCGCAACAACTAAAAACGATCCGATGAATCAGAAGCGGATTCCATCCCGCTAGTATCAGAGCTAATACCGATCGCGGGATATCTAGCGCGAGATCTCGATGATCCCCGACCTTCTCTCCGAGCCGTCGTAAAATCGTCACGTGGATCCAGTCCAGCGGGCAAGCCGCAGTGAGCAAAACGTCAGCAGTTCGACAGTGGATTCAAGCGGATTGATGGCATCGACATTAAACTCGTCTTCCGCCAACAGAACCTGCCGACGGAATTCGACTGCAAGCTGTCAGCAATCTGTCATTTAAAATTTTATTTAAATGTCAAAATTAAAAAAAAATGATATTAAAAAATAATATTTACTTTACAGAAATGACAAATTCTGCTTGTTTTCGACGGTGATAGATCTACTGTCATGTTTTGCAAATAAAATCAGTTTTCGACGGATTTAACTATCTGAAATAAAGCGCCGCGGATTTTCTACGTTAAGTCAGATATGACTTGATTATGCAGTATCGTTTAATTAATTAATAATAATATATAGACTTTATTATATAGACAGAAATAATAATCAATAATAACATCTTTATTCATTGACAGGAATGGCAGATTCTGCTCGTTTTCTACGGTAAATCTACTGTCATATCTCTATCTTGCAAGTAAAATCAGTTTATGTAACACGTGCATGGAAAGTGGCACATTACGCACGCTACGCGTGCGTGATAGACCACTTTCCACGCACTTGCAACATAAAATAGGGTATGCAAGTCGTGCGTGAAGATGAAAATTCCCGGGTGCGGTGACCGCACTCGCCTTCGGCTCGTGCGTCAACTCCGCACCCTTGAATTTTCATCTTCCAGCACTTGTTGCACAAATAACTATTTCGACGGATTTGACCATCTGAAATAAAGCGCCGCGGATTTTCCACGTTAAACGGGAAACGACGCGATCTTACGCTGCCGACGTAAACGCGACGGGACTTTGAAACCAGCTTACATAGCGATTACAGCAAATATAGTCGGCGTAAAGTGCAGTCGACTCTCGGAAGGCGCTCCTTCGTTAATACCGTTCCGACCCCGCGGGGGATGCGAGGAGGGAATTGGGCCGTAGCGTGGGCCGCGAAAGCTCGTAGGAAGAAACGGCGTTCTCGCGCTCTACGACACACCGCGGGACTATATTTAAACGCACGTCTAAGATGGATATTTCGAAATCATATGGATTCCGAGGTCGATAAACGTCGCGCTTCGCGCGAGAGTTGCTTAATCCGAGCTCGATATTTATTCAACTTGGTCGTTGCCTCTCGAGGGGTTCCTCTAATCGTTCCCGATGATTCCTCGCGTTCTTCCGCGCCGGCCTGCGTTTTCGGGTGTCATCGATATTTCCGTCGTAGATGCAAACACCCCCACGCGATTCGCATTCGATGATTTCGATCGGGGGATCCTCGGGATATAATTTTCCAGCGAGATGTGTGTATATATATATATATATATATATATATATATATATATATATATATATATAATGAAATTGATTTTTATCACGAGAAAGAAGCTTCGGCGACGAGTCCAATATCGCACGCTTCTCATGGTAGCGTTAACTCGACTTCGCGCCCTATAAAATTAATTAATCAAGTCGAAGCGTAGGCGACCTGCCGAGGAGGCATCGATAATGATGGCGGAGAGCCGCGGCAAACAAAAACAAGAACTCTTCGTAAACTCCCATTCAAGTTTACGTGTGCGCTACGCGGGTCACAGCAGGACAAACGTGAAACGTTCATCAGTTTGCAGGCCGGGGAAGAAACTCACTGGCAAACCGCGGTCGATCCTAGAATTGAATCGAATTAGAATTAAAGGCAAGAGTGAAATCGTTGCCGGACCGGGACGGAGGCGGCGGGGAAGCGTATCGATCTGAGGGCGATGAAGAGACGCGCGGAAGTGGACTCACCAAAAACACGAGGCTCATGGCCGCCAGCGTGTACTTGGAGAAGTTGTAGCAGAACGTCCCCATTTTTTGTCCGGGTCACGAGGGAGCGACGGGGATGCGAGACTCTCTAGCGATGATCCAGGCGGCGGCGCGGCGTCCCAACGCGAGACGTCGCGAAAAGACGCGCTGACGGACCGTAGGACGCGCGCGCGTCCCCCTTCTCTGCGGTTCTGCCGCGCGCTCCTGGATGCTCCAAGATGCGCTCCTCTCTCTTCCAACGAAACGGAGGACTCCGACGACGACGGCGACGGCAGGAAGCGGCACGACGATTCGCTTGCGCGCGCGGAGAATCGCTCGACGCTCGACGCAACGCAACGCGACGGTCCAGCACCGGGCTTTCCGCACTCGAATACACTTGTATACTGTTGAATACGCTGGGGCGAGGAGCGGAGCAGACGGCAAATCGTCGGCGTCGTCGCCGTTGTCGGCGTCGGCGATAAGGTAACGGTGGTCCGGGGATTGTTGGATGCAAGTAACGCCACCTGTCGGTGAACACGGGAAACGCCTAGACGATCTGTGGCTGACAAATGCGCAAAACGACGTACGCTGGCTATTATCAATAGCCGATAATTTATCGATGTCGGTATATTAGATGTCGTTTTTGCAAAATGTAGATAAATCAAATTGGTCGAATTTGATCCAAGTTGATTATTTTAGAACTGCAATGAAAATATAATTCAAAAAATCAATTAATTAGTCAATTAGTTAATTTATAATAATGTCTTCTTTTACTATTTTATTCAAACTGTAAGAACAACATTTCTGACACGATCTTATTATTATATTTAAAATCCGTCTCAAGTTTATTATAAGGCGCTACAGTAATAAAACAGCCCTTGCAGCGTCTTCAGGTGAACTTTTCTATAATTAAAAAATTAAGATTGGACTTATGAATACCGTGTTCTATCGGCCTGCGTAGACTCCACAGATCTTCCACCAGTCGTTCACCGCGACCTGCGTCGACACCGCGCTCGACAATTCGTCATCTCGTTTAAAATGTTCCTTCTTTGCATCTTTGACAAATTTCTGATTGGTCAAAGGAAATGACGACTGCGCACCCTTGGAAATGCTATACACCTGTCTTTTTACATCACGGTTACAATTATCCTCGCTATAGTCAGGTGTGGGACTAATCGTTACCCCCCACGGGGGGGTATATTCCGCGCGCGATGCACAAATTCTATGGAAACGAGCCTGCAGTTTTCGGCGAAATATTAAACTGCGTACATACAATTGCGCGTAGCCCGCACTCCGCGCAGTCGAAGGGAGCGGGCGCGCGGCGCGTGCGCGCGCACTCGCGGCGGCGCATTATAAATACAACTACTTAAGCCTTGCCTTCGGCCCCCGAGCCAAGTGAAGTTGTCGGCGGAGTCACAGTGATCGTATGATGGCGCAGTATGTCGGCCGTCCGCGATTTACGCCGACGGCGATTGTTTTGCTGTTCGTTCCCGCGTACGTCGCGTCCCAGCTAGCGAATGCCGCCGGCACGTCGATCGCGTCGACCGCGACGGTGACGGCGACGGCGACGGCGACGGCGGTCGACGGTGCCGTCCGTCACGGCGACGTTCCGCCGCCGCGCGCGGGCTCAGCCCGCGGTGAATTCCGTGGCGATCGTCGCGTTATCGGCGCCGCCGCTCGGCGTCAGCCCCGCCGACGCCGACGGTCGTCGCCGAGTTCCCGACTTCGGGATCGAGTTCCTGGGCACCGGCCTCGATCGCGATCTCGCCCCGCGATGGTCGCCGTCGAGCCGCGATTGCCCGCCGGACGCGGGCAACACTCTGGACGCCGTATGGACGTCGTCGGCGGAACGACCGCGCGATGTACCGATTCCGGATGATTCCGGATGCGAAGGTTACCGCCGTCTATTTCTGCCTGAGAAACGGCAGCGACGAAAACTGGATCAACCTCGGCGATCGCGTCTCCTTAAAATACCTTCATAAATTACGGCCGGAGTGAGTAATCTTCGACAGTGTGTCTCGACTTTCTAAATATATATAGATACCTAATATATAACTCTCCGTGCCTTTTCTTTCTCCTTTTCCTTCTTTTTCCTTTTTCAGCTTCCTTATTATCTTCATCTTTTTTTATCTTCTTCTGTATTTTCATTTTTATCTTTATCTCTTCTTTATCTTTTTTTTCTTTATTTCATCTTCATCTGCTTCTTATTCATTATCTTCTTTATATTCTTGTTTATATTCTTTTCTTCTTTATTTTATATATTTTATCTTTTTTTTTAATTATCTTCATTATCTTTGTGCCATCTTCATCTCTATTTTCTTCTTGATTTTTGTCACTCTTTATTTTTTCCTCTCCTTTTCCTCGTACCATGCGTAAATCTTTTACTCTTTCTCCGTCGGCTTTTCCACTTGCGTATTTTCCGTGAATTTCTTCGATTTCATCTCTTCTCTTGTCTTGCGAGCAGCAGAGCGATTCCCAAAATTTTAGTACAATATATCAAATAATTATCTAAATTGATCACTGAGGGAATATGACTAGGTGTCTAAAAACAGATATGAAGTAATAGAAAGTATGTAAGTACTTCGCGGTGGACATTAATATTTCAGCAGTGATATCGAAGGCCTTGAGAGACTCTTAATTAAGTTGATTATTTCAAGCTCGATGCATCGAATTGCGCATTTTCAGCAAAATTTACTAAATATGTTTACTGTTTATATCAAGGTAAAAATTAAAACTGAATATATATGTATTTTTTTTTGCTTATATCCGTATACATCTGTATATATTTATGTGTGTATATTTTACTTTGTAATGTCACATTACAGATCTCGCATGCAAACATTCACATGTGTTAACGTGTTTCTGTCGATTATTAAATCTCACTTGGACTCGCGTCCGTGTCATTGAAACAAACGTTTGAAAATGTTGTTTGTTTGCTTCTAAAACGGCAGTAGATACAGGGGGAAGCCCTAGGATTTCTGCAAACAAAGTAACTCGTCTCTCTTTACTCTGCCGTCTAATCACGAAAGTTTATACATATATACGAAATGTATATATACGCCGGAATTATCTGCGTACGAGTTTCCCACGAACATTACGACGCTGATTTATGAGAAGGCGAATGACTTTGTACACTGTACAGCATGCGGATCGTTTAGTTTTCAATAAATCACGCGTCTCGTCGCCCTCCTCCTCCGGCCTCCCTCAGCGGGACTGTTTACTTCGTCATCAACATCGCAGGAGGGAGTAAATCCGCTGTCGGATTAGGTAATAGAAGACGATGTCGCACGACGATGAACGTTTAGGGCGTGCATATTATCGCTCGAGGCGTGAGGAATGCGCAACTTTAGACGCGCACATTTCGGCTCGCCAAGGAGGAATTCGTCGAACACCGATGCGCGACGGCGATAAACCGCCACCGCACGCCATCGCATCGTCGCCATCCACGAACGCTAAACCATTGACCACACCTCGACCACTGCTGGCTACGACCCAACAGTCTGCGATTCAATACTCAAACTTGGCCCACGTTTAATAAATAATCAGTAAAAATAGAAATTGGTGTGCGACCCATATATCCCGCCGTCGTCGCCGATAACTCGTCGCACATGCGACGTAACGTTTACGCGGCTACACGCGTAGAACGTGTCGCTTTTATTTCTAACAGTTATGAAAAATCACGTCACGGATTCGTTCCTTCAGAAAAAGCGTTGCTTTATCGAGCCGAAAATATTCGACCTTTAGAACACTCGATCTTTTACCCTGATTTACGGGGAAAATCGCTTCAGGACCTTCCTGTTAAAATGCACTCGAACGCTGCTTTCATAATTTTTATAATAATCATTTTGGAGATGATTATCAGTAAGAGAATAATCGTTTCAGATTAAAATATAAAAGTGTTTTTATGTTTATTAATTTGCATTCGATGTTACACGAAACTAGTTCGTGCGGGATATTGACTTATGCAAGACAAGCAGGATGACGTGATTTTTTATGTTTATCGACCATCTGAAATATCATTATCTAAATATTTTAAGACGATAGCCTTATTTATGAAAGGGTTCTCGTTACTCTCCGCGATTCATTCTGCAGATTAATGAGTTATTATTGGTATCTCGGGGAATGAGTCTCTTGATAACGCTTTCGCCTCTCGACATTAGCATTTAAGTATCGACCACTATTTTTTCGTGGGATACGCCTGCATTTAAAATATCGCGACTATAATAACAGCAATGCGCAATGACAGTATAATAATAATAATGCGGGGAGGTTTTTGCAATACCGTCTTTCTCAGATACGGTAAACGTATATCTATATATCTGAATTTTTTAGATACATTCACATTTATCAGTCTAAATTCACATTATCAGTCGAAAAGCGAAACTACGCATGCACATTATTCACCGTAACGCTATTTAGATAACGTTCAACATTATTTTTAAGAGAATATAAGGTTTGCGATTATATAATTCAGATACGTTTATCATATTGAAAGATGGTATTGCAAAGACTCCCTATTGATGGGAAATGAATTCCGTCATTATATATTAATTTTATTAATATATAAATTGCGAATTTATCAATTCCAGAAAATATTTTCGCACGCGACGCGATGAAAATCCATTCGATGGTTTCAAAACTTTCCCGACCAATTACACGGACATACATATCGAAGGATTGCGGGTGGACATGGCTGATAAGGAGCCCCGTCACGACGAGACGGGTGTTCCCCGGATTCTGGCCGGGAGTAAGGCAGTAATTCGACTATTCGGCACTGGTATCACGAAAGACACCTTGATCACCTTCACCGACGTGCCGGGGGAAAGAGGCGTTGTGTGCGACAAGATCAAGAGTAACGAATTTCCGGTGAGTATATCTCGTCGTGTTGCTCAACAAAAGAAAATACATATCTGAAAAATTAAATGCCCCCTTTCGACGTTCAAGGTGGAAAACGTAGAGGAAACTACAGCGATTGTTCGTTTTAACCGAACTTCTTGCACAGTTCATTTTTTCTCTTTTTCTTTCCAACGTAAAAAAGAAAAAAAAGCAAAGATGAACCGTGCAGGCCTAATGACGACTGCGCACCCTTGGAAATGCTACACCTGTCTTTTTATACATCACGGTTACAATATAATTGTCTTCGCTATAGTCATCAGGTGTGGGACTAATCGTTAAAAATTCTATGGAAACGAGCCTGCAGTCTTCGGCGAAATGTGAAACTGGCGTAAAATTGCGTAGCCCGCACACCGTCGCACACTCCGCGCGCCCCGCGCGGGCGCGCGGCGCGTGCGCGCGCACTCGCGGCGGCGCATTATAAATACCTTCGGCTCGAGCCAAGCCAAGTGCCAAGTGAAGTTGTCGGCGGAGTCACAGTGGTCGTATGATGGCGCAGTATGTCGGCCGTCCGCGATTTGCGCCGACGGCGATTGTTTTGCTGTTCGTTCCCGCGTACGTCGCCCAGCTAGCGAATGCCGGCTCGTCGACCGCGTCGATCGCGTCAACCGCGACGGTGACGGCGAGGGCGACGACGGTCGACGGTGCCGTCCGTCACGGCGACGTCGGCGACGTTCCGCCGCGCGTGGTTCAGCTCGCGGTGAATTCCGTGGCGATCGTCGCGTTATCGGCACTGCCGCTCGGCGTCAGCCCCGCCGGCGACGGTCGCCGAGTTCCCGACTTGGGGATCGAGTTCCTGGGCACCGGCCTCGATCGCGATCTCGCCCCGCGATGGTCGTCGTCGAGCCGCGATTGCCCGCCGGACGCGGGCAACGCTTTGGACGCCGTATGGACGTCGTCGGCGGGCGACCGCGCGATGTACCGATTCCGGATGATTCCGGATGCGAAGGTTACCGTCGTCTATTTCTGCCTGAGAAACGGCAGCGACGAAAACTGGATCAACCTCGGCGATCGCGTCTCCTTAAAATACATTCATAAATTACGGCCGGAGTGAGTAATCTTCGACAGTGTGTCTCGACTTTCTAAATATATATAGATACCTAATATATAACTCTCCGTGCCTTTTCTTTCTCCTTTTCCTTCTTTTTCCTTTTTCAGCTTCCTTATTATCTTCATCTTTTTTTATCTTCTTCTGTATTTTCATTTTTATCTTTATCTCTTCTTTATCTTTTTTTTCTTTATTTCATCTTCATCTGCTTCTTATTCATTATCTTCTTTATATTCTTGTTTATATTCTTTTCTTCTTTATTTTATATATTTTATCTTTTTTTTTAATTATCTTCATTATCTTTGTGCCATCTTCATCTCTATTTTCTTCTTGATTTTTGTCACTCTTTATTTTTTCCTCTCCTTTTCCTCGTACCATGCGTAAATCTTTTACTCTTTCTCCGTCGGCTTTTCCACTTGCGTATTTTCCGTGAATTTCTTCGATTTCATCCCTTCTCTTGTCTTGCGAGCAGCAGAGCGATTCCCAAAATTTATTAGAATATATCAAATAATTATCTAAATTGATCACTGAGGGAATATGACTAAGTGCCTAAAAACGGATATGAAGTAATAGAAAGTATATAAGTACTTCGCGGTGGACATTAATAATTCAGCAGTGATATTGAAGGCCTTGAGAGACTCTTAATTAAGTTGATTATTTCAAGCTCGATGCATCGAAATGCGCATTTTCGGCAAAATTTACTAAACATGTTTACTGTTTATATCAAGGTAAAGGTTATATATAAAACTGAATATATATATATATATTTTTTTGCTTATATAGAGGAAAGTCCCGTATTATGAGATAGACATCCTAATATGAGATGTCGGGGTTTTTTCATGGTGGGATCAACAGATGGGGCCTATATAGGGCCTTTTAGCTTAACATATCTCATATTAGGATCCTGTCTCATAATAGGGGACTTTCCTCTATGTATACATTTGTATATATTTATGTGTGTATATTTTACTTTGTAATGTCACATTACAGATTTCGCATGCAAAACATTCACATGTGTTCAACGTTTCTGTCGATTGATTTAAATGTCATTGGACTCGCGTGTCCAATTTGAAACAAACGTTGAAAATGTTGTTTGTTTGCTTCTAAAACGGCATTAGGCATACAGGGGAAGCCCTAGGATTTCTGCAAACAAAGTAACTCGTCTCTCTTTACTCTGCCGTCTAATCACGAAAGTTTATACATATATACGAAATGTATATATACGCCGGAATTATCTGCGTACGAGTTTCCCACGAACATTACGACGCTGATTTATGAGAAGGCGAATGACTTTGTACACTGTACAGCATGCGGATCGTTTAGTTTTCAATAAATCACGCGTCTCGTCGCCCTCCTCCTCCGGCCTCCCTCAGCGGGACTGTTTACTTCGTCATCAACATCGCAGGAGGGAGTAAATCCGCTGTCGGATTAGGTAATAGAAGACGATGTCGCACGACGATGAACGTTTAGGGCGTGCATATTATCGCTCGAGGCGTGAGGAATGCGCAACTTTAGACGCGCACATTTCGGCTCGCCAAGGAGGAATTCGTCGAACACCGATGCGCGACGGCGATAAACCGCCACCGCACGCCATCGCATCGTCGCCATCCACGAACGCTAAACCATTGACCACACCTCGACCACTGCTGGCTACGACCCAACAGTCTGCGATTCAATACTCAAACTTGGCCCACGTTTAATAAATAATCAGTAAAAATAGAAATTGGTGTGCGACCCATATATCCCGCCGTCGTCGCCGATAACTCGTCGCACATGCGACGTAACGTTTACGCGGCTACACGCGTAGAACGTGTCGCTTTTATTTCTAACAGTTATGAAAAATCACGTCACGGATTCGTTCCTTCAGAAAAAGCGTTGCTTTATCGAGCCGAAAATATTTGACCTTTAGAACACTCGATCTTTTACCCTGATTTACGGGGAAAATCGCTTCAGGACCTTCCTGTTAAAATGCACTCGAACGCTGCTTTCATAATTTTTATAATAATCATTTTGGAGATGATTATCAGTAAGAGAATAATCGTTTCAGATTAAAATATAAAAGTGTTTTTATGTTTATTAATTTGCATTCGATGTTACACGAAACTAGTTCGTGCGGGATATTGACTTATGCAAGACAAGCAGGATGACGTGATTTTTTATGTTTATCGACCATCTGAAATATCATTATCTAAATATTTTAAGACGATAGCCTTATTTATGAAAGGGTTCTCGTTACTCTCCGCGATTCATTCTGCAGATTAATGAGTTATTATTGGTATCTCGGGGAATGAGTCTCTTGATAACGCTTTCGCCTCTCGACATTAGCATTTAAGTATCGACCACTATTTTTTCGTGGGATACGCCTGCATTTAAAATATCGCGACTATAATAACAGCAATGCGCAATGACAGTATAATAATAATAATGCGGGGAGGTTTTTGCAATACCGTCTTTCTCAGATACGGTAAACGTATATCTATATATCTGAATTTTTTAGATACATTCACATTTATCAGTCTAAATTCACATTATCAGTCGAAAAGCGAAACTACGCATGCACATTATTCACCGTAACGCTATTTAGATAACGTTCAACATTATTTTTAAGAGAATATAAGGTTTGCGATTATATAATTCAGATACGTTTATCATATTGAAAGATGGTATTGCAAAGACTCCCTATTGATGGGAAATGAATTCCGTCATTATATATTAATTTTATTAATATATAAATTGCGAATTTATCAATTCCAGAAAATATTTTCGCACGCGACGCGATGAAAATCCATTCGATGGTTTCAAAACTTTCCCGACCAATTACACGGACATACATATCGAAGGATTGCGGGTGGACATGGCTGATAAGGAGCCCCGTCACGACGAGACGGGTGTTCCCCGGATTCTGGCCGGGAGTAAGGCAGTAATTCGACTATTCGGCACTGGTATCACGAAAGACACCTTGATCACCTTCACCGACGTGCCGGGGGAAAGAGGCGTTGTGTGCGACAAGATCAAGAGTAACGAATTTCCGGTGAGTATATCTCGTCGTGTTGCTCAACAAAAGAAAATACATATCTGAAAAATTAAATGCCCCCTTTCGACGTTCAAGGTGGAAAACGTAGAGGAAACTACAGCGATTGTTCATGTCGTACTTCCTCTGGGATCGTCGTTTTACGTATGCGCTAAACGGCCGTTGTACGAGAAAGAGAAATTTAAGAAGGATGACATGCTGTTTAGGCATCAAGGCACTGCGCTGCACAACACTGTGAGCATAATTCCCTTCTCGTCTTCTCACTGTCACAATTTTAGGCGAATAACTAAGACCTACGATAAAATAAGACTTAATATTTCGTCACGCAGAGTAAAAACAATTATTTATAGTTCGGGACTTTCAGATCAGCACATATGAGAAATTACTACCGCTCTGGCTCACTATCTTGATCATTCTCGTTTGTCTCAGTTTATCCGCACTTTTCTCCGGTCTCAATCTCGGTTTAATGTCGATAGATAGGACCGAATTGAAAATACTCGTCAACACTGGTACAGAAAGAGTAAGCAAATCCGTTTTTTCTCTTTCTTTTTATATCTAATCGGCGTTTTCATTTTTCCCTCCTTCCACTTACGTTACGTTACTTCCACGTTGCAGGAGAAAAGATATGCAAGAGCCATTCAGCCGGTAAGAAATCACGGAAATTACCTTTTGTGTTCGATTCTGTTTTCCAACGTTCTTGTCAATTCAATATTCACGATATTGCTGGATGATTTGACATCCGGGTTTGTCGCTGTTATCTGCTCGACGTTAGCTATTGTCATTTTTGGCGAGATTTCACCACAGGTATGTTTTTCATATCACGCGAATGCTTTCTGCATAGTTTGTTCAAGGTTTTGATCTCGAGCTTGAAGATGCGATTTGTATATGTTGTAGGCTATGTGCAGCAGGCACGGATTATGCGTCGGTGCAAAGACCATCTATCTGACTAAAATTACAATGCTAATTACCTTTCCATTAAGTTACCCAATTAGCAAGCTTCTTGATGTCATTCTCGGCGAAGAGATCGGAAATGTGTACAGTCGAGAACGCTTGAAAGAGTTGGTCAAGGTAAGAAATTAAATGGCTGTGTAATAATTAAATTGAATTAGAATGTCTTTTGTGGTATTGTTATAAAGGGGAAATAACTCTCGTAGTTGTACTGGTTTTCGATACTTAACTACAATTAACGTTGTTCCTTTATGTGATTGTAATACAATTACCCAAGTTTATTATCTAACTGATCTAACAAAAGCTGATAATACTTACAACTGCAAATGTCTTGCACGTGGAAAAAATTTTATTAGAAATATCTTAAATGCATGAACACTTGAAATTGATATATTAATACTATACAGGAACCTTTCTAGGTAACGACCGAATACAACGATTTAGAGAAAGATGAAGTAAATATAATTTCAGGAGCGTTAGAACTGCGAAAGAAGACCGTATTGGATGTAATGACCAGAATCGAAGATGTATACATGTTGAATTATAACGCTATTCTAGACTTTGAAACTGTGTCCGAGATTATGAAATCAGGTACGATTAATGTTTCAAGAGAATCTTAATGACGTTTGCGCATTCCTCTGTATTAATCAACGCTAAATATTATCAGTTTAACTAAACACTTATCAAAGATAAATGTCAGATGAACACTTAGTTTATCAGGTCCTGATAATAATTTAACAATGGTTATCTAACAACTATTTAATTATAATTAGTGATTGTAGATTTTCCTGTCAACTTTATGTAAAACTTGCAGGATAAAATTGTGCGTTTTATTTTATTTTTAGGATTCTCGCGTGTACCAGTGTACGAAAATGTAAGAACGAACATAGTAACAATACTATATATCAAAGATCTCGCTTTCGTTGATCCTGATGATAATATGCCTCTCAAGACACTTTGCCAATTTTATCAAAATCCATGTCATTTTGTCTTTGAGGATGCTACATTGGACGTGATGTTTAAACAATTCAAGGAAGGTCTGTATAATAACTCTTTTAATTTCTGTTTTTTTTTCTGGATAGATTTCATGAGAATAACGAGTAACAACAATCACGCATGTATATTTTCAGGTCATAAAGGCCACATGGCTTTTGTACAGAGAGTTAACAACGAAGGCGAAGGCGATCCGTTTTACGAAGTGATTGGTTTGATAACGTTAGAGGATGTTATTGAAGAATTAATTCAGGCTGAGATTATTGACGAGACAGATGTGTTTAGTAGGTTTTGTTCTATCGTTTATTCGCGCTTCACCACGAAATTCTTTCGCAATTGAAAATTCTTTCAAATTTACACGTCAAATTCGTAAGTTGCTTAACGCCGAATGTTAATTCTTGCAGCGGATAACAGAAGTAAACGTAAAAGACAGGTTCGTGCGAAAATGCCAACGGACTTTACTATATTCGCGGAGAAAAAAGAAAACCAACGAATTCACATCTCGCCACAATTGACGTTGGCGATGTTCCAGTACTTATCAACAAGTAAGGAGCAATATCGAACGGATTGCAAAACGTTTACAGATATATCTTACAATGTTTGACTTGTAATTATATTATCTTCAGCTGTGGACACGTTTAAACCCGATGTTATATCGGAGACGATCCTGCGACGTTTACTGAAGCAAGATATTATTTATCACATTAAAGTGAAATCGCGCGAGAAAGCCAAAACCGATCCGGCGGCGATAATTTATCAGCAAGGAAAAGCGGTCGATTACTTTGTGCTAATTTTAGAAGGTCGCGTCGAAGTGACGGTGGGCAAAGAGAACATGATGTTTGAAAGCGGTCCTTTCACGTATTTCGGATCACAAGCTCTCACCGCTAACATCGGAATTGGTAAGAGTGAGATACAATCTTGATAATATTTGCCCGTGTAAACAGAGCTTTGCTCGAACGATATGCTCTTTTGTTTCTGTAGCCGAGTCGCCTACAAACGCAAACCCGCAGACAGTTGGAAGCATTCAGTCTGTCAATTTGGATTCTATGCTGCGTCATACCTTTATACCGGACTATACGGTGCGTGCGGTGACCGAGGTTTTTTACGTAAAGGTCAAGAGATCCCTGTACCTCGCCGCGAAGCGCGCCACACTTTTGGAAAGAAGTCAAAAGGATCCGTTGCCTAGTCAGGAACAGTTCGACGATGAAGTGGAAAAGGTTGCAATCTACCGCATAAATCATAAGCTATTATGAATTATCACGAAACTTTTCTCCAATCCTGTATTGAACAAAATGAGCGACGGTCTTGTCAATTTACAGTTGCTGCATTCTCTTGAGGAAGACGATCGTAGTGCACCTGAGTCTCCGATATTGCTCGCGGACAGATTGACGGACAGTGAGAAGGCAAAGGACGCCGTTATTCATCATTCGCCCATACGCAGCGTAACGGCGCCGACGTCACCGCTTCCGGTCAGCGCCAGTCCGAACACGAATTCGAAGTTTATCTCGCCGCGAAACGATGGGAAAATCAGGAATTCATCAGCAAAGGTTTCTATATATAGCTCACTCTTAATGCATCTCATATGACGAGATTTGACTAAACATGAGTATTATCTCTTTCAAATTTATGACACATTGGATATATGTATTCAAGGTACAAATGAGTCCAGTGGAACTTCAAACTAAACGCGATTCGTTGAACGCGCTAGACGCGGACATTCTCTCTCGACAGTCCGAGGTGACACGAATGTCGCCCGCTACGAAGAAGGTGAACGGCGATGAGGAACGAGCAAATCTCTTGCCTAAACAGGATAACTCTTAACGCTTGCAGAACGGCCGACGGCACTCTGCATTGTCGGCGAAATCGGTTACGCTAAGAGCAACGAGCAACACAGAACAGAACATGCTGGCATGACACATTTTGCTACTGTGACATTAAGGTACTTCACGAATTACTTAGATATTTATCGCGAGAGAGGCGTCTCATATTTTTAGCGATTGGCTTATAGGCTGTACCCGACCTCGGCTTTCGTGAGTCGCTAAGTCTCGTAGGTATCAAAAGTCACCTTATATCGTTAGTTTGCATAAAGAGGAAAATAGTACGTAATTGATTGTTAATAGCATTTCATAGATGATAAAGTCAAGATGTACTAAGATTAAAGACTATCCGTTTAAAGCTTATCTAATTATGCACGAGAGAAAGAGTAAGAGAATTAAAACTTATTTAGTAACATGCTTTTTGTCTTGAAACGAAGAAAAGTCTTTCTTCCATTTTATGAGTGCGCATTTCTAGGTTTCACAGGGTACGAATCGTATGCAATGTTCTGTCACGATATCATGTTACAATTGTTTCAATGCGAGTAAAACGAACGGCATTGCGGGTACAGTTTTTAGCTAATTGAGAAAAAAGTGATAGAAACAACGCTGCAATAATGCCTTGACATTATTTTGAATATATTTTAGTACGAAAGATTCGTTATAGAACAAAAATGAAATATATGAAGTCGGCCGGTCGATATCCATACTACCACTCTACATATACATATATATTAGAAAACAGTACAAATGAAACGAAAAAAAAAAGGTTTGAAGAAGGTTTAGTGTACGTTACTCAAAGGTCACTTTCCCGAAAATCAGAGATTTTAGTTACATCTTTATTTTTTTCAGTTGTATGCGAATCTAAACGTATACGGTAGTTTAAAATGGCCCAATTAGTAAGTAGCGGCGAGGAAATGACTTGGTACATAATTAATATAATTACTTGTACTTTTATTATGTGCCTTAAATTCTCTATGTATTATCGTTGTGTGCTTAAACGATTTTTTTTTTTTTTTTTACTAGAGAGTATTCCTTTCCGCCTCTTTCTTTTAAGAAACTGAAGTTTTATCAACACATAAGTTACATTCTTGTCGTAACTGACGCAGTCACGTACTTATATCACTTCTTCTTGCATTCATTATTCTAATGAAAAGATGTTAAAATAAGTGCAGGAGACATGTACTGTTTTTCTTACCGTTAAGATTAAGAAACAAAGCAAAAGTTTTTTTTTCTTTGCTTGATTTGCATTTCATCTTTCCTTAGCAACAATTTAATCGTTCCGATTAGCAAATCGGTGTATGTAATATTGTAATTAAACTACGAAAATTGTATATGTATCATACAAATGTAAATAGGAAACAGGATTTAGTCCTCTCCTAGCAAGCTTTATCTATTAGGTACTTAATTTGTGAATTTTTGACGACTGATTGATTTATTATCTTGAAGTAATATTTTATTATATGAAAATGAAAGAGATTAAATGTTTGCTAAAGAAAAAGAATTGTTTACTCTTAGAATAGAATTTTTCTAGTATAGTATACTCTTTTTAGTACATTTGGAGTGTGTGAAATCTAAAATATATATAAAAGTTGTCTTTTTTATTATACAATTGTCTTTATATGTCATAATTTTAGGAATGAATGCCTATAGTTATATCGTGAAACTTCTTTTTCACTCCGTTAATATTGTTAATACTTTTTCAGGAATCTAATTTCCATAAACTATTGTTCTCTGTTTTATAAGACACATGAGGCGAATGTACAATATAATTTATACTGTTGTTAATCGAGTACTTAAAATATACATTGAACGCATCATATGCGATATACAACAACACTGTAATTATTAGGCATAAAGCGTTGAAAAGTGAGAGCCTTTCTATGTATCTACACGAGATAATTCTACATTAGCAGACCTGAAATACACAGCAGAAATAAAGTAAAATTAAAAAAAAAACGGAAGTCAACTTAAATCATGTCTGCATGATCTGCACGTCTGCTAATCGCGGATTACCTCGATATTAAAATATTTTACAAAGCGTAACATCTGGTTTTGGATTCTGTAGAATGTATCGAGCTAGGAAATGTTACCTGACATTGTTCTCCGTAGTTTATTGATCGAAGTACTTACAAAAAAAAGGAAATCAATAAGAGAAGAACGGGGTAATATTTTGTACTGAGTCTAAACGGAAATATTATGTGTAGAGAAGAAATATATTACATCTGATAAAAGAAAAAAAAACATTATATTGCGGATAATAGATCTAGATACAATAAACTGTTATATAGATGAAGTTACAGCGTGGAAGATAAATATGAACGTGAGACATTTTTTACAGAGATGATTTACACAGTATATGTAATATAATGAATGTCGTGTTAATATATACGTATGCTCCTCATTTCATATATATATTTATTGAGACTTGTCATGTCTATCATTTTTAAGTAATGATTTTACAATCATTATTTAGTAAGTTTATACTTACTGCCATATGTTTAGTATGTTACGATCGTTGGTCCCTCGCTTAGCATACTTGTATTCGTTTCCAAATAAAGCATGAAAATTATTGCCTCTAATTACTAGGAGACTAAAGATTAAGTACATTTATGTACGTAATATACTCCGGAAGTATCAAAGCTGGTTACGAAAGTTACGAGGCGAAAGAATAATTCTTCGTAGACAAATGTAATTTCGATAATCGAGAATTTCAGTAACAAAGAGAGCCGATCTGACGTGTGACAGTTTTGTATGAAAGAATATTTATCACAATAAATATGTTCTTCCTTATAGATTATATTATCTTTATAAAGTGTCTATAAATTAGATATATATATGTCGTAACTCATCATTTGCCTAAGTCTCTCTTCACGTCCATTTTCCGCATTATTTTGTACAAGGATTACATTTATAAAATTTCTCAATCTCCTGTACCTTCTATACGCTAGATGCGTACCTCAGGGGAACGACGAAAAGACCCAAAAAGTGTAGAATTGTGCCGCTCAGATAGCGCTTTTGTCGCCCCCTCTACCCCCGCTGCGGTACGGATCTAGGGCGAAAAGACCCAAAAATTGTAGAATTGTGCCGCCCAGATAGCGCTTTCGGCGGTACGCAGCTAGCGTATATTATAATTATGTAATTATATAAATATAAATACTGCATATACAAAATCTTCGTTTTTTTAGAAGACAATACGAAAGCACGTAGAAGTGTAGAATGCTTAGGCGTATTGTAAAAGATATACATGTATAAAACTTAGAAGTAGTGAACAAAATAAAAAATCTTTATCACATGAGAATTAATACCATTATATCAAATTGATAGAGTAAAATATAGCTTTAAAATTCTATTCTAATTACTGGGACTAGATTGCCAGTTCTTCAATATAGCAATAGAAAATGAGTAGAACTTATATATATATATATATATATCTGAACATTCATATTTTAAACTTACACATAAATATATAAAATTCATAAAGTTCTACCATTTATATCTGCAAAATTATAATTCTGCGCGTACGTTGTTTTTTATTTCACATAATTTTGTCATACTCAATTCTCTTTTCTCCGAAATTAAGCGTTGCAGCAATGCTATTTTAGCATCTATAAAGGCAGTCTTGTCTTTCTTCGGCCCTCTTTTCTTCTTAAGATCCTGCGGCGGAGAGCTTATAAAATCTTGTATAAGGCACCATGGACGTTGTTCATTCATCAATGTGATCAAATCCATGTTCATGGACGAAGAACATGGTATCCGATTTTCATTGACGGGCATTTTTATCGTGAGTGACGTCTCCGTGACTTTCTTCATGCAGAACGTCTTTTGATTTTCAGAAGTAAAGCTAAACACCACATAACTGTTTTTAGGCAACCTGTCCGGTATAATTAAACCAAGATAGCGATGCTTGCACAACCTGGACACTTCAATGGTAGGACTTATTTGCAATTTTTGCTTGGCAGCGTACATATTTATTCTCTTCAACTTGTCTTGTTCATCCGTCAAACTCTCATATAGTGTATTCAGCTCCTTCACTTTGGCACAAATTTTCTCCATAACAATGTCCGTTCTTTCAAACATTCCAGTATGAAGAGGTATATTATCACTGATTGGCAAGGAGTCCTCCAGCTCTTCGAAAGAGAGCTCCACCAATTCCTTCCTCTGCGACATAGCTAGAATTATATTTGGCTTGTAATACTGCACACATGTAAACGTCCTTTCCTCCACTCTAACGTTTTGAACCGCGTTGACGAAGAGCTCCTTTCTTAAGTAATACGTCCTGGACCGATCACAGTACACCAGCCACACAATGTTCTCCATGCGCAAACTGAAACTGGCGCATAGTGCCACTCTGTGCCTCACGTTTTCCCCAAGGTTTATTCTCTCGAATGCCAGTTTATCGTCTTTACCGTGCACCAGAATTACCGCGTTCGCGTGTTTCGTGAGAAGCAGCAGCCCCGTCACCTTGTCTCGCCTCTTCACAGGCAGGATGTCCACGATAGCGATGTCACTGGTGTAAACCAGCTGCACGGCGGCTGGAGGGATGAGGGGGGTTTTTTCATTAGGAGGGATGACCCTCAGCGCGTACAGCTTCCTGTCGTGCGCGACGACGCACAGATTACCCTCCCAGCCAGCAGCGAAACAGCTGACGAGCTGTGGCTCGGTGCTCGTCGGGTTCAGAGGGAACGTGCACACCGTCTCGCTCGCGTTCGGCACGAGGGGGAACAGCAGCGCGGACGACTTGTCCCACTTGTTGTCGAGGCAGACGCTGTTACTCCAAGTGACGAGCACCTCGTAGTACTCACTGCCCATGTCCAGGGCGTTCTTGCTCAGGAGGGCGAACTCGCCGGACCGCGATACCTTATAGGCGCCCTGCGGCGTGCATATCAGAAAGGCCCTGCTGCCGAAGAACTGTACCTTTTTCACCGGGGCCGGCGTCGCCAGGATCCGGGCGTCCCGCGTCGCCTCGGTCGATTCGTTATTCACGTAGGGAAAGATGACGAGCCTGTCGTCGTCGTCGTCCCAGCAGAAACACGTCTCCACGCCGTAAAAGTCGCACACGGCGAAGTGCCTCGGCACGATGTCCTCGTCGTCGAGCACGATATGCATCCTTCCGTACGGTCCCCACCCCTCTCGCTTCTATACAAAGAACAGCAAGAGAAAGAAGTGTCAGAGAACAGGCGGGTGTAACTTCCTTTTAAATCGCGAGA
Source organism: Temnothorax ravouxi (assembly GCA_030770255.1). NCBI lineage: Eukaryota > Metazoa > Arthropoda > Insecta > Hymenoptera > Formicidae > Temnothorax > Temnothorax ravouxi. The sequence continues at coordinate 66,411 of JASTWP010001316.1, forward strand.
TTATAACCGGTAAAGTACCGAGCCACTCGGGAATCCCCAATGGACCCCATACTGCCCCATGCCCCATACTTCGCATCTTCGCGAAGGACGCGAAGCGATATAGCGAAGCGATTCCGCGCAGATATAAAAGTGTAAAAAGCGTCATTGAGCGTCATCTACACGACAAGGCGTAAAAGCGCGGCGCAAGGGCGCAGGCACAAACAAGCGTAGGCGCAAGATGTCTGCGCCATGCTCGTCTACACAGTATACACTCTACACAGAAACACGCGACGCAGGCGCGAAGCAAGCGCAAGTCGCGTAGAAACCGTTTAACCCTTCGTCCGCATAGGTGGGTCGTTTTCGTCCGGGCGAAAATCAAATGTAGTTGTAATTTTTGAAAACGGGTAGAAAGGGCGTCACTGCGCATCCGTAAAAAAAGTTATGCTTCCCGAGAACCCACCTACCGAGTTTCAAGGCGCCAGTCCCCCTCTGGCCGTCACAGGAGACACGTAATTCTTGAAAAAACGAGGTTTGCGGCGAACACTTAAGCACTTTATTTCAAAATAATTGCATGCAATATTTTTTTTATGAAAGGTACGCTTTTCCCCTTCAATTTCTTTTTTTATTTATTTCGATATCTTTATTTGTCTTAAAGTTATGATTTTTTGAGTAAAACATGATTTTACTAGTTGTAGTTGTACTAGCTCCATTTTTTAAATAAAAATTATGTGAAAAAATTAAATTGCTTATAATTTTATGATTGATAATTCAATTTGAAGGTTTAAATTACCTCCATGAATTTTTTCAGATTTTTTGTAACACTTTAACACTTAAAAAAAACGTCAGGACGAAAACGACCCACCTATGCGGCGTAAAGGTGCCAAAAAAACCTATGCGGACGAAGGGTTAAACGTGCAGTCCACGTGGTGCAGTCGTGTCAGTCGTGAGAAATCTAGCGCAGTTTAAATGGTTTAAATTCATCAGTTAATATGGAACCTGATGAGGAAAGTTTTTTTATTCTCATCGCGTGCGTGGGAGTATATATTGTGCTTTATCATCATCATCAACTTCTGCTACACAATATTCAGAGATATCGTGGACGGGGCAGGGGACATAGGAGATGGTGGATTCGACCAGTAAATCGACAAAGAGAACTACATCAAGGATTCTACCACAACCTTATATTAGAAACCCAATTGGCAGACCATGAAGAATTTTTTGCTAACCTTCGAATGTGGCCGGAGCAATTTGAATTTCTACATAACATCGTATGTCTATTGCTTGAAAGGCAGACAACTGTGATGAGAGAGCCTCTGCCATCAAAACTGAGGCTAGGAATAACATTGATGTGAGTATAGCTTATCAAAAATTATCTTTATCGTCATTGTTTGTAACATCGTATATACGAAATTATTTTATTGTTGTGCTTTCATATGTATGTTTAAATATTGCGTAATTTTCTTTTTAGGTTTCTTGCTCAAGGTGGAACAATCCAAAGCTTGCATAATAAGTTTCGTGTTGGTAAAAGCACAGTACATCGGATCATTGGAGAGACGTGCAAGGCAATATGGGAGAAGCTGCAGCCTATTTACCTGCCTCAGCTGACCAGGAACGATTTTGAAAGAATGGCTGCACAATTTTTTGATCTGTGGCAACTTCCTAATTGTATGGGTGCTATAGACGGCAGGCATATGCGCATTAAAGCACCACCTATGTCAGGCAGTGAATTCTACAATTATAAGGGATTTTTAAGTGTTGTTCTTTTGGCAGCAGTAGATGCTCATTACAAATTTACTTGGGTGGATGTTGGAAAAATAGACTTCTCTTTTATTGTCGACATTTTGTTCTATGAAAAGTTCTGTCGAAACTATTAGGTTCCAAGCGGATCCGAACGAATTTCAAGAGTTACAGCCCTTCATAAAGCACCCCGAAACAAAGACTTTCCTTATTGTCGACAGTTTTGTTCTCCCGTGAAAAGTTCTATCGAAAACTATTAGGTTCCGAAGCGGTCCGAACGATATTTCAAGAGTTACAGCCCTTCATAGGGTGCACCCCGAAAAAAATAGACTTTCTTTATTGTCGACAGTTTTGTTCTCCCCGTGAAAAGTTCTATCGAAAACTATTAGGTTCCGAAGCGGTCCGAACGATATTTCAAGAGTTACAGCCCTTCATAGGGTGCACCCGAAAATAGACTTTCTTTATTGTCGACAGTTTTGTTCTCCCCGTGAAAAGTTCTATCGAAAACTATTAGGTTCCGAAGCGGTCCGAACGATATTTCAAGAGTTACAGCCCTTCATAGGGTGCACCAAAAAAAATAGACTTCTCTTTATTGTCGACAGTTTTGTTCTTCCCCTGAAAAGTTCTATCGAAAACTATTAGGTTCCGAAGCGGTCCGAACGATATTTCAAGAGTTACAGCCCTTCATAGGGTGCACCCGAAAAATAGACTTTTTATTGTCGACAGTTTTGTTCTTCCCCGTGAAAAGTTCTATCGAAAACTATTAGGTTCCGAAGCGGTCCGAACGATATTTCAAGAGTTACAGCCCTTCATAGGTGCACCCCGAAAAATAGACTTTCTTTATTGTCGACAGTTTTGTTCTTCCCGTGAAAGTTCTATCGAAAACTATTAGGTTCCGAAGCGGTCCGAACGATATTTCAAGAGTTACAGCCCTTCATAGGGTGCACCCCGAAAAATAGACTTTCTTTATTGTCGACAGTTTTGCTCTCCGTGAAAAGTTCTATCGAAAACTATTAGGTTCCGAAGCGGTCCGAACGATATTTCAAGAGTTACAGCCCTTCATAGGGTGCACCGAAAAATAGACTTTCTTTATTGTCGACAGTTTTGTTCTCCCTGAAAGTTCTATCGAAAACTATAGTTTCCGAAGCGGTCCGAACGATATTTCAAGAGTTACAGCCCTTCATAGGGTGCACCCCGAAAAATAGACTTTCTTTATTGTCGACAGTTTTGTTCTTCCGTGAAAAGTTCTATCGAAAACTATTAGGTTCCGAAGCGGTCCGAACGATATTTCAAGAGTTACAGCCCTTCATAGGGTGCACCCAAAAAAATAGACTCTCTTTATTGTCGACAGTTTTGTTCTTCCCATGAAAAGTTCTATCGAAAACTATTAGGTTCCGAAGCGGTCCGAACGATATTTCAAGAGTTACAGCCCTTCATAGGGTGCACCCAAAAAAATAGACTTTCTTTATTGTCGACAGTTTTGTTCTTCCCATGAAAAGTTCTATCGAAAACTATTAGGTTCCGAAGCGGTCCGAACGATATTTCAAGAGTTACAGCCCTTCATAGGGTGCACCCAAAAAAATAGACTTCTTTATTGTCGACAGTTTTGTTCTTCCCATGAAAAGTTCTATCGAAAACTATTAGGTTCCGAAGCGGTCCGAACGATATTTCAAGAGTTACAGCCCTTCATAGGGTGCACCAAAAAAATAGACTCTCTTTATTGTCGACAGTTTTGTTCTTCCCATGAAAGTTCTATCGAAAACTATTAGGTTCCGAAGCGGTCCGAACGATATTTCAAGAGTTACAGCCCTTCATAGGGTGCACCCAAAAAATAGACTCTCTTTATTGTCGACAGTTTTGTTCTTCCCATGAAAAGTTCTATCGAAAACTATTAGGTTCCGAAGCGGTCCGAACGATATTTCAAGAGTTACAGCCCTTCATAGGGTGCACCCAAAAAAATAGACTCTCTTTATTGTCGACAGTTTTTGTTCTTCCCGTGAAAAGTTCTATCGAAAACTATTAGGTTCCGAAGCGGTCCGAACGATATTTCAAGAGTTACAGCCCTTCATAGGGTGCACCCAAAAAAATAGACTCTCTTTATTGTCGACAGTTTTGTTCTTCCATGAAAAGTTCTATCGAAAACTATTAGGTTCCGAAGCGGTCCGAACGATATTTCAAGAGTTACAGCCCTTCATAGGGTGCACCCCAAAAATAGACTTTCTTTATTGTCGACAGTTTTGTTCTTCCCATGAAAAGTTCTATCGAAAACTATTAGGTTCCGAAGCGGTCCGAACGATATTTCAAGAGTTACAGCCCTTCATAGGGTGCACCCAAAAAAATAGACTCTCTTTATTGTCGACAGTTTTGTTCTTCCCATGAAAAGTTCTATCGAAAACTATTAGGTTCCGAAGCGGTCCGAACGATATTTCAAGAGTTACAGCCCTTCATAGGGTGCACCCAAAAAAATAGACTTTCTTTATTGTCGACAGTTTTGTTCTTCCCATGAAAAGTTCTATCGAAAACTATTAGGTTCCGAAGCGGTCCGAACGATATTTCAAGAGTTACAGCCCTTCATAGGGTGCACCCAAAAAAATAGACTCTCTTTATTGTCGACAGTTTTGTTCTTCCCATGAAAAGTTCTATCGAAAACTATTAGGTTCCGAAGCGGTCCGAACGATATTTCAAGAGTTACAGCCCTTCATAGGGTGCACCCCAAAAAAATAGACTCTCTTTATTGTCGACAGTTTTGTTCTTCCCGTGAAAAGTTCTATCGAAAACTATTAGGTTCCGAAGCGGTCCGAACGATATTTCAAGAGTTACAGCCCTTCATAGGGTGCACCCAAAAAAATAGACTCTCTCTTATTGTCGACAGTTTTGTTCTTCCCATGAAAAGTTCTATCGAAAACTATTAGGTTCCGAAGCGGTCCGAACGATATTTCAAGAGTTACAGCCCTTCATAGGGTGCACCCAAAAAAATAGACTCTCTTTATTGTCGACAGTTTTGTTCTTCCCATGAAAAGTTCTATCGAAAACTATTAGGTTCCGAAGCGGTCCGAACGATATTTCAAGAGTTACAGCCCTTCATAGGGTGCACCCGAAAAATAGACTTTCTTTATTGTCGACAGTTTTGTTCTCCCGTGAAAAGTTCTATCGAAAACTATTAGGTTCCGAAGCGGTCCGAACGATATTTCAAGAGTTACAGCCCTTCATAGGGTGCACCCCGAAAAATAGACTTTCTTTATTGTCGACAGTTTTGTTCTCCCCGTGAAAAGTTCTATCGAAAACTATTAGGTTCCGAAGCGGTCCGAACGATATTTCAAGAGTTACAGCCCTTCATAGGGTGCACCCCGAAAAATAGACTTTCTTTATTGTCGACAGTTTTGTTCTCCCGTGAAAAGTTCTATCGAAAACTATTAGGTTCCGAAGCGGTCCGAACGATATTTCAAGAGTTACAGCCCTTCATAGGGTGCACCCGAAAAATAGACTTTCTTTATTGTCGACAGTTTTGTTCTCCCGTGAAAAGTTCTATCGAAAACTATTAGGTTCCGAAGCGGTCCGAACGATATTTCAAGAGTTACAGCCCTTCATAGGGTGCACCCCGAAAAAATAGACTTTCTTTATTGTCGACAGTTTTGTTTCCCCGTGAAAAGTTCTATCGAAAACTATTAGGTTCCGAAGCGGTCCGAACGATATTTCAAGAGTTACAGCCCTTCATAGGGTGCACCCCGAAAAATAGACTTTCTTTATTGTCGACAGTTTTGTTCTTCCCATGAAAAGTTCTATCGAAAACTATTAGGTTCCGAAGCGGTCCGAACGATATTTCAAGAGTTACAGCCCTTCATAGGGTGCACCCAAAAAAATAGACTCTCTTTATTGTCGACAGTTTTGTTCTTCCCATGAAAAGTTCTATCGAAAACTATTAGGTTCCGAAGCGGTCCGAACGATATTTCAAGAGTTACAGCCCTTCATAGGGTGCACCCAAAAAAATAGACTTTCTTTATTGTCGACAGTTTTTGTTCTTCCCGTGAAAAGTTCTATCGAAAACTATTAGGTTCCGAAGCGGTCCGAACGATATTTCAAGAGTTACAGCCCTTCATAGGGTGCACCCCAAAAAATAGACTTTCTTTATTGTCGACAGTTTTGTTCTCCCCGTGAAAAGTTCTATCGAAAACTATTAGGTTCCGAAGCGGTCCGAACGATATTTCAAGAGTTACAGCCCTTCATAGGGTGCACCCCGAAAAATAGACTTTCTTTATTGTCGACAGTTTTGTTCTCCCGTGAAAAGTTCTATCGAAAACTATTAGGTTCCGAAGCGGTCCGAACGATATTTCAAGAGTTACAGCCCTTCATAGGGTGCACCCGAAAAATAGACTTTCTTTATTGTCGACAGTTTTGTTCTCCCCATGAAAAGTTCTATCGAAAACTATTAGGTTCCGAAGCGGTCCGAACGATATTTCAAGAGTTACAGCCCTTCATAGGGTGCACCAAAAAAATAGACTCTCTTTATTGTCGACAGTTTTGTTCTCCCATGAAAAGTTCTATCGAAAACTATTAGGTTCCGAAGCGGTCCGAACGATATTTCAAGAGTTACAGCCCTTCATAGGGTGCACCCCGAAAAATAGACTTCTTTATTGTCGACAGTTTTGTTCTTCCCATGAAAAGTTCTATCGAAAACTATTAGGTTCCGAAGCGGTCCGAACGATATTTCAAGAGTTACAGCCCTTCATAGGGTGCACCCCAAAAAATAGACTCTCTTTATTGTCGACAGTTTTGTTCTTCCCATGAAAAGTTCTATCGAAAACTATTAGGTTCCGAAGCGGTCCGAACGATATTTCAAGAGTTACAGCCCTTCATAGGGTGCACCCCAAAAAATAGACTTTCTTTATTGTCGACAGTTTTGTTTTCTTCCATGAAAAGTTCTATCGAAAACTATTAGGTTCCGAAGCGGTCCGAACGATATTTCAAGAGTTACAGCCCTTCATAGGGTGCACCCAAAAAAATAGACTCTCTTTATTGTCGACAGTTTTGTTCTTCCCATGAAAAGTTCTATCGAAAACTATTAGGTTCCGAAGCGGTCCGAACGATATTTCAAGAGTTACAGCCCTTCATAGGGTGCACCCAAAAAAATAGACTCTCTTTATTGTCGACAGTTTTGTTCTTCCATGAAAAGTTCTATCGAAAACTATTAGGTTCCGAAGCGGTCCGAACGATATTTCAAGAGTTACAGCCCTTCATATAGGGTGCACCCAAAAAAATAGACTCTCTTTATTGTCGACAGTTTTGTTCTTCCCATGAAAGTTCTATCGAAAACTATTAGGTTCCGAAGCGGTCCGAACGATATTTCAAGAGTTACAGCCCTTCATAGGGTGCACCCCGAAAAATAGACTTTCTTTATTGTCGACAGTTTTGTTCTCCCCGTGAAAAGTTCTATCGAAAACTATTAGGTTCCGAAGCGGTCCGAACGATATTTCAAGAGTTACAGCCCTTCATAGGGTGCACCCCGAAAAATAGACTTTCTTTATTGTCGACAGTTTTGTTCTCCCCGTGAAAAGTTCTATCGAAAACTATTAGGTTCCGAAGCGGTCCGAACGATATTTCAAGAGTTACAGCCCTTCATAGGGTGCACCCCGAAAATAGACTTTCTTTATTGTCGACAGTTTTGTTCTCCCCGTGAAAAGTTCTATCGAAAACTATTAGGTTCCGAAGCGGTCCGAACGATATTTCAAGAGTTACAGCCCTTCATAGGGTGCACCGAAAAATAGACTTTCTTTATTGTCGACAGTTTTGTTCTCCCCGTGAAAAGTTCTATCGAAAACTATTAGGTTCCGAAGCGGTCCGAACGATATTTCAAGAGTTACAGCCCTTCATAGGGTGCACCCCGAAAAAATAGACTTTCTTTATTGTCGACAGTTTTGTTCTCCCCATGAAAAGTTCTATCGAAAACTATTAGGTTCCGAAGCGGTCCGAACGATATTTCAAGAGTTACAGCCCTTCATAGGGTGCACCCCGAAAAATAGACTTTCTTTATTGTCGACAGTTTTGTTCTTCCCGTGAAAAGTTCTATCGAAAACTATTAGGTTCCGAAGCGGTCCGAACGATATTTCAAGAGTTACAGCCCTTCATAGGGTGCACCCCGAAAAATAGACTTTCTTTATTGTCGACAGTTTTGTTCTCCCCATGAAAAGTTCTATCGAAAACTATTAGGTTCCGAAGCGGTCCGAACGATATTTCAAGAGTTACAGCCCTTCATAGGGTGCACCCCGAAAAAATAGACTTCTCTTTATTGTCGACAGTTTTGTTCTTCCCATGAAAAGTTCTATCGAAAACTATTAGGTTCCGAAGCGGTCCGAACGATATTTCAAGAGTTACAGCCCTTCATAGGGTGCACCCAAAAAAATAGACTCTCTTTATTGTCGACAGTTTTGTTCTTCCCATGAAAAGTTCTATCGAAAACTATTAGGTTCCGAAGCGGTCCGAACGATATTTCAAGAGTTACAGCCCTTCATAGGGTGCACCCGAAAATAGACTTCTTTATTGTCGACAGTTTTTGTTCTCCCGTGAAAAGTTCTATCGAAAACTATTAGGTTCCGAAGCGGTCCGAACGATATTTCAAGAGTTACAGCCCTTCATAGGGTGCACCCCGAAAAATAGACTTTCTTTATTGTCGACAGTTTTGTTCTTCCCCGTGAAAAGTTCTATCGAAAACTATTAGGTTCCGAAGCGGTCCGAACGATATTTCAAGAGTTACAGCCCTTCATAGGGTGCACCCCGAAAAATAGACTTTCTTTATTGTCGACAGTTTTGTTCTCCCCGTGAAAAGTTCTATCGAAAACTATTAGGTTCCGAAGCGGTCCGAACGATATTTCAAGAGTTACAGCCCTTCATAGGGTGCACCCCGAAAAATAGACTTTCTTTATTGTCGACAGTTTTGTTCTCCCGTGAAAAGTTCTATCGAAAACTATTAGGTTCCGAAGCGGTCCGAACGATATTTCAAGAGTTACAGCCCTTCATAGGGTGCACCCCGAAAAATAGACTTTCTTTATTGTCGACAGTTTTGTTCTTCCCATGAAAAGTTCTATCGAAAACTATTAGGTTCCGAAGCGGTCCGAACGATATTTCAAGAGTTACAGCCCTTCATAGGGTGCACCCAAAAAAATAGACTCTCTTTATTGTCGACAGTTTTGTTCTTCCCATGAAAAGTTCTATCGAAAACTATTAGGTTCCGAAGCGGTCCGAACGATATTTCAAGAGTTACAGCCCTTCATAGGGTGCACCCAAAAAAATAGACTCTCTTTATTGTCGACAGTTTTGTTCTTCCCATGAAAAGTTCTATCGAAAACTATTAGGTTCCGAAGCGGTCCGAACGATATTTCAAGAGTTACAGCCCTTCATAGGGTGCACCCCAAAAAAATAGACTCTCTTTATTGTCGACAGTTTTGTTCTTCCCATGAAAAGTTCTATCGAAAACTATTAGGTTCCGAAGCGGTCCGAACGATATTTCAAGAGTTACAGCCCTTCATAGGGTGCACCCAAAAAAATAGACTCTCTTTATTGTCGACAGTTTTGTTCTCCCATGAAAAGTTCTATCGAAAACTATTAGGTTCCGAAGCGGTCCGAACGATATTTCAAGAGTTACAGCCCTTCATAGGGTGCACCCAAAAAAATAGACTTTCTTTATTGTCGACAGTTTTGTTCTTCCCATGAAAAGTTCTATCGAAAACTATTAGGTTCCGAAGCGGTCCGAACGATATTTCAAGAGTTACAGCCCTTCATAGGGTGCACCCAAAAAATAGACTCTCTTTATTGTCGACAGTTTTGTTCTTCCCATGAAAAGTTCTATCGAAAACTATTAGGTTCCGAAGCGGTCCGAACGATATTTCAAGAGTTACAGCCCTTCATAGGGTGCACCCAAAAAAATAGACTCTCTTTATTGTCGACAGTTTTGTTCTTCCCATGAAAAGTTCTATCGAAAACTATTAGGTTCCGAAGCGGTCCGAACGATATTTCAAGAGTTACAGCCCTTCATAGGGTGCACCCCAAAAAAATAGACTCTCTTTATTGTCGACAGTTTTGTTCTCCCATGAAAAGTTCTATCGAAAACTATTAGGTTCCGAAGCGGTCCGAACGATATTTCAAGAGTTACAGCCCTTCATAGGGTGCACCCAAAAAAATAGACTCTCTTTATTGTCGACAGTTTTGTTCTCCCATGAAAAGTTCTATCGAAAACTATTAGGTTCCGAAGCGGTCCGAACGATATTTCAAGAGTTACAGCCCTTCATAGGGTGCACCCCAAAAAAATAGACTTTCTTTATTGTCGACAGTTTTGTTCTTCCCGTGAAAAGTTCTATCGAAAACTATTAGGTTCCGAAGCGGTCCGAACGATATTTCAAGAGTTACAGCCCTTCATAGGGTGCACCCCGAAAAATAGACTTTCTTTATTGTCGACAGTTTTGTTCTCCCCGTGAAAAGTTCTATCGAAAACTATTAGGTTCCGAAGCGGTCCGAACGATATTTCAAGAGTTACAGCCCTTCATAGGGTGCACCCCGAAAAATAGACTTTCTTTATTGTCGACAGTTTTGTTCTCCCCGTGAAAAGTTCTATCGAAAACTATTAGGTTCCGAAGCGGTCCGAACGATATTTCAAGAGTTACAGCCCTTCATAGGGTGCACCCCGAAAAATAGACTTTCTTTATTGTCGACAGTTTTGTTCTCTCCCGTGAAAAGTTCTATCGAAAACTATTAGGTTCCGAAGCGGTCCGAACGATATTTCAAGAGTTACAGCCCTTCATAGGGTGCACCCCGAAAAAATAGACTTTCTTTATTGTCGACAGTTTTGTTCTCCCGTGAAAAGTTCTATCGAAAACTATTAGGTTCCGAAGCGGTCCGAACGATATTTCAAGAGTTACAGCCCTTCATAGGGTGCACCCCGAAAAATAGACTTTCTTTATTGTCGACAGTTTTGTTCTCCCCGTGAAAAGTTCTATCGAAAACTATTAGGTTCCGAAGCGGTCCGAACGATATTTCAAGAGTTACAGCCCTTCATAGGGTGCACCCCGAAAAATAGACTTTCTTTATTGTCGACAGTTTTGTTCTCCCGTGAAAAGTTCTATCGAAAACTATTAGGTTCCGAAGCGGTCCGAACGATATTTCAAGAGTTACAGCCCTTCATAGGGTGCACCCCGAAAAATAGACTTTCTTTATTGTCGACAGTTTTGTTCTCCCCGTGAAAAGTTCTATCGAAAACTATTAGGTTCCGAAGCGGTCCGAACGATATTTCAAGAGTTACAGCCCTTCATAGGGTGCACCCGAAAAATAGACTTTCTTTATTGTCGACAGTTTTGTTCTTCCCATGAAAGTTCTATCGAAAACTATTAGGTTCCGAAGCGGTCCGAACGATATTTCAAGAGTTACAGCCCTTCATAGGGTGCACCAAAAAAAATAGACTCTCTTTATTGTCGACAGTTTTGTTCTTCCCATGAAAAGTTCTATCGAAAACTATTAGGTTCCGAAGCGGTCCGAACGATATTTCAAGAGTTACAGCCCTTCATAGGGTGCACCCAAAAAAATAGACTCTCTTTATTGTCGACAGTTTTGTTCTTCCCATGAAAAGTTCTATCGAAAACTATTAGGTTCCGAAGCGGTCCGAACGATATTTCAAGAGTTACAGCCCTTCATAGGGTGCACCCGAAAATAGACTTTCTTTATTGTCGACAGTTTTGTTCTTCCCATGAAAAGTTCTATCGAAAACTATTAGGTTCCGAAGCGGTCCGAACGATATTTCAAGAGTTACAGCCCTTCATAGGGTGCACCAAAAAAATAGACTCTCTTTATTGTCGACAGTTTTGTTCTTCCCATGAAAAGTTCTATCGAAAACTATTAGGTTCCGAAGCGGTCCGAACGATATTTCAAGAGTTACAGCCCTTCATAGGGTGCACCCAAAAAAATAGACTCTCTTTATTGTCGACAGTTTTGTTCTTCCCATGAAAAGTTCTATCGAAAACTATTAGGTTCCGAAGCGGTCCGAACGATATTTCAAGAGTTACAGCCCTTCATAGGGTGCACCCAAAAAAATAGACTCTCTTTATTGTCGACAGTTTTGTTCTTCCATGAAAAGTTCTATCGAAAACTATTAGGTTCCGAAGCGGTCCGAACGATATTTCAAGAGTTACAGCCCTTCATAGGGTGCACCCAAAAAAATAGACTCTTTATTGTCGACAGTTTTGTTCTTCCCATGAAAAGTTCTATCGAAAACTATTAGGTTCCGAAGCGGTCCGAACGATATTTCAAGAGTTACAGCCCTTCATAGGGTGCACCCAAAAAAATAGACTCTCTTTATTGTCGACAGTTTTGTTCTTCCATGAAAAGTTCTATCGAAAACTATTAGGTTCCGAAGCGGTCCGAACGATATTTCAAGAGTTACAGCCCTTCATAGGGTGCACCCAAAAAAATAGACTCTCTTTATTGTCGACAGTTTTGTTCTCCCATGAAAAGTTCTATCGAAAACTATTAGGTTCCGAAGCGGTCGAACGATATTTCAAGAGTTACAGCTTCATAGGGTGCACCCAAAAAAATAGACTCTCTTTATTGTCGACAGTTTTGTTCTCCTTCATAAAAAGTTCTATCGAAAAACTATTAGGTTCCGAAGCGGTCCGAAACGATATTTCAAGAGTTACAGCCCTTCATAGGTTGCACCCAAAAAAAATAGACTCTCTTTATTGTCGACAGTTTTGTTCTCCCGTGAAAAGTTCTATCGAAAACTATTAGGTCCGAAGCGGTCCGAACGATATTTCAAAAGTTACAGACCTTCATAGGGTTTT
>JASTWP010001317.1:0-78910 GCA_030770255.1 Temnothorax ravouxi
AGGGAATTTTTAAGTCAATTCTTATGAATCAAGCTTGAATTCGATGTCTAGGTATCCCAGGTTGCCGATGACGGGTTACAAATAGTGCGCTCCATAGTTTTCGGTGTCCAGGTGTAATAATACGTTGAATTCGATGTCTAGGTGTCCTACGTTGTCGATGACGAGATCCACATAGTGCGCTCCGTAGTTTTCGGTGTCTACGTGTATTAATACCTCGAATTCGATATCTACGTGTCCTACATTTGGATTTAAAGTTATTAATACACCTAGACACCAGAAACTACGAAGCGCACTATGTGGATTTCGTCATCGGCAACCTGGAACACGTAGACATCGAATTCAAGGTATTATTACACCTAGACACCAAAAACTACGGAGCGCGCTATCTGGACCTCGTCATCAGCAACCTAGGACACCTAGAAATCGAATTCAACGTATTATTACACCTGGACACCAAAAACTACGAAGCGCACTATGTGGACTTCGTCATCGGCAACCTGAGACACCTAAAAATCGAATTTAAGGTATTAATACACGTAGACACCGAAAACTACGGAGCTCACTATCTAGACATCGTCATCGGCAACCTGGGACACCTAGACATCGCATTCAACGTATTATTACACCTGGACACCGAAAACTACGAAGCGCACTTATGTGGATCTTGTCATCGGCAACCTGGAACACCTAGACATCGAATTCAACGTACGATTACACCTGGACACCGGAAACTATGAAGCGCACTATCTGGATCCCGTTATCGGCAACCTGGGATACGTGGACATCGAATTCAAGGTATTAATACACGTAGACACCGAAAACTACGGAGCGCACTATGTGGACCTCGTCATCGGCAACCTGGAACACGTAGACATCGAATTCAACGTATTATTACACCTGGACACCGAAAACTATGAAGCGCACTATCTGGACCTCGTCATCGGCAACCTGGGATAACTAGACATCGAATTCAAGCTTGATTCATAAGAATCGACTTAAAAATTCCCTAGCGGCACTTTCTGCCAAGCGTAGAGAACTTTGTTTTTCGGCAGCGGTGGTAATACGATGTAAGGATACGAAATCTCTCTAGATATACATGAAGCAATTGACTCAATATATATAATACCTAATTTACCTAAATAGAAATCTTCCTCCTGACCGATAAGTTTATCGACCTATAATTTATCTACTAGATCGTTCGAAATACGCGCGCGATATCGAAACTGGCGATACCTGCGCCGCCAGTGTCGAAAAAGTGAAAGGGACATTTCTCTGTTATATATATATGTTAGTAGTTGTTATAAGCCGATTTTGCCCCGGGGGCTCCGAGGGGGGGTGAGGGAAGGGGGGTACGGGAAATCCCCGGGGGGGTGAGGGGGAGGGGTGAGGGGCGGGGTATCGGGTTACACAAGGGTATCGGATTTCGCGGGGGGATGAGGGGGAGGGTGAGGGGCGGGGTATCGGGTTACACAATGATATCGGATTACGAGGGGGTGAGGGGGAGGGGGGGAATCGGATTTCAAGGATATCGGATTACGAGGGGTGAGGGGGAAGGGGGTGACCTTGGCATACCACCGTGATGACTCACCGGGGGTGACTCACCGGGGATGACTCACCTGGATGACTCACCGGGGGATGACTCAGCCGCGCCGCGGGTCCGTTCCGCCGCCGCCGCCGCCGCGGGTCCGCGCGGGGGGTGCGCGTCGCGCCGGTCGCGGGTTACGTTCGCAACGACGCCGCTAGGCGGTGCACGATAGTAAGACTAACTCGATAGCGCACTAAGTAGGAGCGGGGTTTTTTTTTGTCGATGACGTATCGAACCTGTCGGGACATGTTCGTCGTAAACAACATTCTTCTAGGAAAAAAGGGGGTGTTATCGCGTAGACTAAACAATCCATCTACGCAGTACGTGAAAAGACAAAGGAAGAAATGACGTCATCGGGACGAAGATCGACCCGATTCGTCGTAAACAACAGTTTTATTCTAGGAAAAGGGGGTGTTATCGCGTAGATTAAACAATTTCACGCTTTTTTACGACGCAATACGCGAAAAAACAATGGAAAAAATGGCGGATCGACGATGATCGACCGCAACGCATCGATGATAACATTTTTAGGGTAGGGAAGGACATGCATGTAAAGAAATTACATCGTTTAATTAGGTGTAAAAAAGTCTGTTTATTTAACTCCTTTTTAATACATAATATATCTTTTATGTACTAAAAACTAAAGCTGCGAACTCACAATCGACGAGCTGATTCGTATTGAACGCATCGCTAGCGTATATTACCGTCGACGCTTCCTTGGGATCCGTCACGGTGGACGCGATATCGGAGAACTGCGCATACTTTGCATCGACCGCCGCAAGTATTCTGACCAAACGATCGAATTTCGCATTGATGCACCGATCGAGATCGAACATACGATGCAACGTCGATTCGGTCATCATCAAGTATACGTTTGCAGATTCTAAACGTATGAGTTTGACGTTCATAACCGGCGACGCACAAACTCTCACCGTTAGCGGTCCAACGTTTAGAAAACTATGGACATCTTTGTAGTCGTTGCGAAAGAAATTCTGAATATTTCGCCGTTGCTCGTAGAGTGCATTCCACGTTTCGAGAGATAACAGCAGTTCCTTTCCTCGATGATCTCCAACGGCGATCTCCACGTAGCTCGGTGGGCCTACGTTGATGCCAATTTCGAGAAATTTATATCCCGTGGCTGTCAGCGCGTATCGTCTGCCGAGTATGCGAACCGCGCGACGCTTCAACGACATGCTGTATAAAAGAAATGAAATTAGTTTTTTATTTCATAAATATTACAATTTGTAAATATATAAAAAAAACTGGACTCTATATGTTTCATTTCATCTGTAAAAGAAACTTACCTATCACATCTGGCCTCATACGTTTGAGTTTCAACGTCGTGAATCGGCACGTAATAATTCGTGGCATTCATACGATTTCCACCGTTGTTGTTGCTGCTACTGCTGT
Source organism: Temnothorax ravouxi (assembly GCA_030770255.1). Classification (NCBI taxonomy): domain Eukaryota; kingdom Metazoa; phylum Arthropoda; class Insecta; order Hymenoptera; family Formicidae; genus Temnothorax; species Temnothorax ravouxi. The sequence continues at coordinate 2,996 of JASTWP010001317.1, forward strand.
TGCATTCTTTAAAGGAGAACATTTTCACTCTCTCTCAACTCTGAGAAGTTGTCCGTCAGTACAGGCGATCGCGACGAGACTGATCATATAAAATTAATCGAGTGAACGCGACAATCCACTAAAAGTAATGATGTGGTGGGGGAAAGAGAAAGAGGGAATTAATATTTATAGAACTGCGCAGTGGATTTTTTTTTTAGGAGAGGGAGAAGTAAAGCTTACTCGAACGATGATGAGGATGATGGAGGATGGGCGGGGGAGTAAGAAATAAAACATTATAAAAAGTTATATATAATTTATTTAAAAAAAAAAACTCGCAAATTTTTATGGCATCGGGCTACATGGCGTCGCGCGCGACCACCAGTTAAATAGTTTTAGTACATTTTGTAATGCGCAATTTTTTTCATGTTTTCCACATCGCATAGTATTGACGTCATCGAGTTTTCTCAAAGATTCAATATCCTCGTAATGCGCATCCAGAGTCTCGACGATTAGGTTTTCTTCGCGCATAATTCTCCAGCAGATCCACCAGCCATTCTCGTTTCTGACATCCCTTGACGTACACGAGGGTCGGCATCTCGTCGTCGTCGTCGTCGTCGTCGTCGTCGTCGTCGTCGTCGTCGTCGTCGTCGTCGTCATTTTCCTCTTCCTCACCGAACACGGCCGATGTAATCAGGTGTTTTACCTTGTTGTACGGCACGTTTCCGTCTTTCCATCGTAATCCATGATGATTCGCAATCAACCAGGTAGCGCACGATTTGTCGGATTTTGTGAGGAGATTCCACGGCATGGGGTACGCAAAGATGTGATGCGTCAGAACGCAGCCTTTTCTCAGCACCGCCACCTCCTTCACGACAAATTTCATCCCGACGAGGAATCCTTGCAGGTCCACAAACGTTGGTACGGACATGATGATGAGATTTCTTTATCTCTCTTCTCTCTCGTCGATGCGTCGATCGAGAGGAAATGACGCGCAACTCTGCAAAACCGTCTCACGACAATCTGAATTTATACTCCCCCACCACCCCCTCCCTTATCCTCTGGATGGAATAGAGAGAGAGAGAAAATATTCACGTCGACGTTGCCGCGAACACTCAGACTAATTTGCGCACCACGTTCGTCAACGGATTGTACTCGATCACGCGGTCGTGTATGATGAGACAGTACGCTGAGGTATTCGGCGGTACGTTCTCCATAGCAATCGAATTCCAGTCTAACATCCACGGTGGCGCTTTTGACGGATTCGTTTTGGCGCGAGCAATCGATGATCACAAACGGGCCGTTACGTAGGAATGTTGAAACGGTGAGACTCGGCTCGAGATATTCGTATCCGTAGTAGTTCTTGCAGAAACGCGCGTACATATCGTACAGAATCGCCCATCTGTGTTTGCCAAAATCCAAATTCAAAGTCGTCGTATGGATAAACTTCAGAGTTTAGATAGAGTTTTACGTTGGTCAAGTTGCAGTCGTCGAATCGGCTTGTATCGGCGGACATGACGTTCTTCCGACCCGTCTGCAGAGCGAAGACGACGTATCGCGGTTTTTCGAGCTGAATCGCGGTCTTAATGGCCCACGAATGTTTGGTCGTGTTCTGCAACAGGGGATACTCGTACAGATCCCACGAACGGAAACCCATACTTAGATATCGTCCGTCTTCCAAGGCGCGCAGCATCGACAAGCTTGTTGATCTCGTTCAACACCACGTGAGGCATTCGCCATTGTATCTTGAGTATTTTGACAAGTGGGCTCCTAACGCGAGACTTCCCACCAGGGAATTGTTGTCAGTTGCGCGCTCGTATCAGGATCAATTCGTGACGAGCGTTGATCACCACGCGTTTGTAATCCTCGCAAAATCCCAGTAACAAGTTGAGCGGTACGCAGAAATTGAAATATCCGTTCGGATTATTATGTGGATCCCAGCCAGCGTTTCGCAGGATCACGCTTCTGTCGGACGATACCGTAACATAGTTCTTGAGCGTGCTGGTTATTCCTACGTTTCTGCAGCGATCAATCTCCACACCGTCGAGCTCGTATCGAATCTCGTCGAACATGAACGCGACGCAATTAGTACCCAATACCACGTTATCGGCTGGATCGACTTGATCGCCTCGATCGGCTGCTCTGGTCACCGTCAATGTTCCTTCGACGTAGAGAAAACTTTCGCACGGCAACGTATACAGATCCTGCTGTTGTATGGATATTCGTATCTCGTCGCTGTAGTCAAACGTTGTGTTGGCGTACGGATTGTACGTGTGAGTCTCGAACTTGACGATGCGATCGTCAAAGACCGGCTGGCCTCCGACGTTGAGAATTTCAGTCATCGTTCAGATGTTTCGCACCGCGAATCCCAGAGATTGTAAAAATTTAACGTTCGACGCGTTGAGCTTCTTTTTCGTAGCTTGTTTAACGCCACTGAATGTCGACGACGACGACAACGACGACTTGACGATATCGTCGAGCGGCACAGCCGTAAAGATATTATTGTTATTTGTCGCGTGCTCCGAGTCGTTCAACACTAACATCTCATGTGTCACGCGTACACACACGCTCACTCATACACTGATGCGTTATCGCTCTCGCCGTCGTACGTGCAATCAGACGGTGATCTCTTCTCCGCGAAAATCGAGCAATCGTCCGTCTTGATCAGCGACGCGTATCGTTAGATTCGTAACGCTCCGCGCGATGATCGGCAGGTAAATGATCTGCGCCGGCGTTTCCGATATCTTATATCCCGGTGGTACGCTCGGTGAAAATTCGTGTATCGTATGAACGCGTTTGTCGTTGCTGTACGCACCCGCGGTCACGTTACACTCCACGCGGATAATGTTTACGTTGATAATATTAATCGGTGCGTCCGATTCGTACCACTGTCCCGGCTGCAATATACGCGTCGACGAGAATCCTAGCAGCGATCCGACGTTGTTCGGTTTGTTAAAGTTCACTCTGAACGCGCACTTGATCTCGCTCTTCATCGTATTGTAATTCGCGCGGAGCACTATCGGATAATCCGCGGCCTCGTCTTCGTAGCCGTTTGCGCGAACATCGTCGTTGGAACGAACCACGCGTCGCGGACGTTTACGTAAAATTTCACGTTTCAAAAACTCGTGTATGGCCCGTATCTCGTACGATCCCTCGGGAATCGTAATTTCCGTGTCATCCTCGTCGAAATAAAATTTATTGTTCGAAGAATTCACATTCGGAATCGTGTGATAAGTCTCGAAACATGTAAGACCGAGCTCGTAGTCACCGTCGCTCAGATCCACGGCGGGAAAATAGTGCTCCGCGAGGACGCTGCTCTTCCCAGTCAGCGTGAACATTATAGACATGTCGGCGGAAACTGTTCGACGAACACTGAGTCTCCGCACGGTGCGTCGTCAGGTTTTAAATTAGCACCCGATCGTCGTCGTCGTCGATTGTCCAGAGAATATGCAAACACAATTGTCCGCAGATGCTTTGATCGTATCGCTGATAAGACGTGCGATTGTACTCGATCTTCGTCACGCTCGGTCCGAAATATCGCACCAATTCTTTCGGTGGTCGAAGATTACCGAAACTGTCGAAATATACGACTCGATTTCCCCTCTTGGCGTACGCTACCCAATGAGTACCGGGGCCCGCTGCATCGTCCAAATTCACGATACCGCTCTCGTTTCGACGTACACCATCGACGATCGGTAACGAATCACGCATGAAAACACCTCTGAAGAACGGTACGCGCATTCGCCGTGCCAGTCGACTCAATTGCACATTGGTCGTAATACCCGCGGGCATATTTAACGTCTTTTTTGATGTTTTTTTTTTAATCTTCAACGCTACTCCTCGCCAGCGTTTGTGTGGGCCGAGATACAATCCTTGTCCATATTTGTACGGAGCGAGATAAAGTCCGCGACCTTCCATGGCGCGATTGTGACGTTGCGTCTCTTCCAGCTGACGCCGCGCGGCTTTGCTAGCGTTCATCGCCGTTGTAATTCCGGCCGCTCCGCCGGCCAAAGAACCGAGAACTCCCAACAACGGTAGAATCGGCAGTACGCCACCTCGTTTCGCTGTCGGAAGTATCCGCTTCTTCTTCGTCGACTTTGTTCTCGTTCTCGTTTTCCGCGTTTTCAAACCCATTCCGAGCTTCGTCTTAGCCTTCATGGCCGCCCAGACGGCTGTAGCGGCAGCCCTCTCCGAGAGCCGAATCTTTCGCGATAACGTGTCCCAGCGCTCTGTTGGCGAGTATCTTGTCCGCCGCGTGTCTCTCGGTGAGCTCTTTGCTACGCGAATAGGCTATATCGTGCTCGCGACACGCCACGTCCAATGGATTTACACCCGGATCACCTCTAGCCAATCGTTCTCGCAAACGAGTACCCGGACCGCAAAACTGATAGCCGGGAATGTGCAATTCGAACGGAAGTGCACTTATCGCGCGATTAAACAGACCTCTACCTGTTTTTTTATTTTTCATTGACATTCGCCGCATTCAGCGTTAAAATTGCGGAATGGTCTCGACAGCAGAACGTACATCTGTGCGACTGAGCGAATCGCGGTGCCGCGCATCTATAAATAGACGTTCGAATGAAAGTTCGATTTAGTTGTACAAAGTGTGTGAGGAAACTAAAAAAATTATGAGATTCGTGCGACAACCGTTGGCGATTCGCGTGACGAATTGCGACGACAGATCACTGTCGATGGAGGGCAACGCGGAGAAGCGCAGACACGGTACGATGCTGCCGACTACTATACGCGCGATCATTTGCGGTCCCTCGAATTGCGGTAAAACCAACGTTCTGATAAGTTTGTTGGAAAGTCCGCACGGTGTACGTTTCGAGAACGTGTACGTGTACTCGAAATCGTTGCAACAACCGAAATACCGATATCTGGAGAATTTATTAACATCGATCGACGAAATCGGCTACTACACCTTCTCCAATAACAGTGACGTCATTCCACCGAGCGACGCGTGTCCAAACTCGATATTCATCTTCGACGACGTGGCGTGCGATAAGCAAGACACTGTGAGAGAGTATTTCGCAATGGGCAGACACTCGAGCGTCGACTGCTTTTATCTCTGTCAGACGTACGCGAGAATACCTAAACATCTGATACGCGACAACGCAAATTTGCTGATCCTGTTCAAACAGGATGGCACTAATTTGAAACACGTGTACAACGATCATGTGAATACCGACATGTCGTACGATGAATTTTGCTCGTTGTGTCACGATTGTTGGCGATACAAGTACGGATTCGTAGTGATAGACAAGGACAGCGCGCTTTCGAACGGCCGATACAGAAAAGGATTTAACATGTTCGCGATACCACAAAAGCGGTCAGTCGTCGTCGATACGTCGTCGAAACAACGTTAGCGTTACAGAGAGAGAGAGATCGACACTTTGTTTTTTTTGTTTTTTTCCCCCATGATGGCTGCGATCGACGGGAGTGACAATACTCGCGAACGTGAGAAGATCGCGAAAGATATTGCAAAAACGAGTAAATCAATTCGCAAGAAACTTCGCGCTTTGAAGACCGGTAAGATCGAGAAGGACATTGAGTTGGACACGCACTGTCAACCTCTCATCGGGCCATTGCAAAAAATCGTCGACAACAAGAGCTTGATCGCGGTGAAGACGGAAGAGCCGACGAACAGTTACGCTGAAGCGAAAATCGAACCGTTATCCGTTCAACAGAGCGGGGAGGAGAAGGAGGAAGAGGAGGAGGAGGATGATACACCGAAGAGAAAGAGGAAACAATTAGACTCCTGGTCGGATCTGTCATTGACACCGCGTAATAAATCTGGTCAATCGAAACGATCGACAGTACTACCGATAACCTCTACACCGATAACCTATATATCGACGCGAACCGTGCAACATACGAGTCCCGAATTCCTCACAAACGCGAATGTTTTCGAAACCACGGACGACTCGATCGCGACGACCGTTCAAAAGCAGTTGCAAACGTCGGAGGGTCGAGAATCATTTATAGAAACGTTGCAAAGTCGCTTGGGTCCACTGAGCCAAGTGTACATCGCGTCTGTTTTGAGCGCCGATCCAACGATAGACACTACGTTCGGTGTTAAATTCGGCGATAATAATAAATTGATGCTTGGTAATAAACGTTTTCATGTGGATACCGATGATTACATTTACATAGACGATGTACGATACACCGGCACACCCGGTATTTACGAGTTGATCTTTAAGGATGTACCCGATGACAAGCTCTACACGGAGGACGATTTGGAAAAATACAGGCACATACTGTTGGCAACGAGTGCTCATAAATACAAGCACGATCCTCGCGAGCGACGAATGGGCAACAGGGGATACAAGTATCTACATATAATCTCACCGTTGATGTCAATCGAATCCAAGAAAAAAAAATCCGGAAAGGGATTATTCGCGCCTCGCGCGATGACGCTAACCGACAATAAGATCGACTACGTGCACTGGGACGACCCCAACGAGCTGGTGGATCGTCTGCGATTGCTCAACGCTTCGCGTCAAGCTGGGAACAATGCCCACGACAACGAGATCATGTCGATCATCGAGGAACTTCGCGAGGCTGGGCTTATTATAAATTAAACGGCGCGACAGCGATCCGTTCAATCAACGTCGAAATGCCGATCAATAAATTTGGATTGTTCGAGCAGAACGAAGACGCGACGAATACCATTTTCTATCATCATCGATGGAGCGGATTAGTGAGAAATTTCGTGCGCGACAACGCTCTGTGTCGCGCCGTCATGGACTTTGACGCAAGGTCGCGAAAGATTCGTCGCGTAGCGTAACCTGAGACTGACGGTGACGCTGTTAACAAAATATATGTTGATCAGTGCTTTAAAAGTCTGACAGATCAATGGAAAGAGTCAGACGAGAAGTTTACCGCGTTCGAGAAAGACGTGCGAGCGTTACAGGCTGCGGTGAACGAGCTTCGACGCGCGAGTATCGATAGATTGGAAACGGCTACGGAAGGATGAAGAAACGGTTCAGCAGAAACGATTATCGAACGGCGACGAGTGAAGAGAGGCAACGGTTAATTAACGACGGTGACGAACAGCAACGAACCGTTCGAGAACAGTTGTCGGACGGTTGTCGAGCGGTTCAAGAACGGTTGTCGGACGGTTGTCGAATGGTTCGAGAACAGGTTAGGAACGATTACGAGCGGTTTAGAAACAGCTGCGAACTACGCGGAGACAGGAAAGGTTACAAACGGCTAAAGAACGTCGACGACGACGACGACGACGATGAATAGTAGTAAGAAGCAGTCAACTGACGACGACGAACGACAACGAACGGTTCAAGAACGGATGTCGAGCGGCGGTCGATCGGTTCAAGAACGGCTCGAAATGGTTTCTGAGCGGTTCAGAAACAGCTAAGAACGACGCAGAAACATAAACAGAAACGGCTACGTACAATCAACGAAACGCTAACCCCGAACATGAGACCTGTAAATTCGACCGATGTGGATAAAAATATCGAAAAGCGACGGTTGGTGGACGAATTGCACGCACCGGCGAGAAGAAATTTTCCTCGCAGACACGTCATAGTGCGAGGGTACGACGATCTGTGGCAAGCTGATATCGTCGAGATGCGCCCGTACTCACGTTTCAACGGAGGCTACCACTACATACTCACCGTCATCGATGTGTTGAGCAAGTATGCGTGGGCTGTGCCGCTCAAGGGTAAAGGTGGCAGCGAGACAGCTGACGCTATCGCTGAGATAATTCGAGATAGCGGGAGGTGCCCTAGTAATCTACAAACCGACATGGGGAAGGAATTTTACAACACCGACGTGCAACGTCTCGTGAAAAAACACGACATCAATCATTATTCCACGTATTCGGTGATGAAGGCATCGGTCGTCGAGCGATTCAATCGCACGTTAAAAAACAATATGTGGAAGATGTTTACGCTCAATGGAAATTACAAGTGGGTCGACGTCTTGCCGCGACTCGTGTCGGATTACAACGCGCGCAAGCATCGAACGATCGGCATGCGACCCGTCGACGTTACCCCCGCGATCGCCGAAAGACTCTTGGCTACGGTGTACAGCGCGATAAAAATCGCGGGCCCGGCAAAGTTCAAAGCGGGCGACTCGGTACGCGTCAGCAAATACAAGACAATTTTCGAGAAAGGTTACACGCCGAATTGGACCACCGAGGTGTTTAAGATCGTTAAAGTGCAGCGTACCAATCCCGTAACCTATCTACTCGAGGACTATCGTGGAAAATCTATCGCTGGAGCGTTCTACGAGTACGAATTGCATCGCGCGACTTATCCTGACGTGTATCTCGTGGAGAAAGTACTGCGCAGGAGGGGCGACGAGGTTTACGTGAAATGGCTGGGATTCGATGGATCGCACAACTCGTGGATACACAAGAACAATGTTATTTAATTCGTACAGATTGTATTTTTTTTAAACGTATGAAAGAACAATAAACTGTGTAAAAAATAACCAATATATAAAATATGTAAGACGTATGCGACATCTTTATTAATATCCTCTCCACTATATAATACGATATCTGCTATTGCGGGTTTCGTGTTCATCGTGGCGCCATAAACAAATTTTTTCTTAAAGAAGGGGGTTGTTATTGCACAAACGTATCTATTTCACGCTATTTTTTTATGACGCAGTACGCGAGACAAAGGAAAAGATCTTTCCCGATTCAGTTGGAGTGAGAGAGAGAGCAAAGGATATATAACGAGGGATGAAGCGCGTCGAGCCGCATTAGTACCTATACGATTTGAGATCGAGCATATTATGTGCATATGGTGATACATCGCGACGCAAAGTTATATCGTTAAACTCGTTAAAATATCACGTGCAAGTGAAGAAAGTGAGACTGTAAAAGAGAGGTTGTGAATCGATCGACACTGGTAAATATATAGTAATAATATTAAAAAATAATAGAGTGTATTGTGACATACTTTTTTTTGTGAAACCATAATTTTATAACACTATACTTTCTTTTTGCCAAGAGTTTCCATCACAGTATGGAGGCGGTAGTGGTAGAAGGTTTCGGTATGAAGCTCACGCAAAAAGATCTTCACACGCTGGTCGATTTAAATTGGCTAAACGACGAAGTGATAAACTTTTATATGAACTTGCTGATCGTCAGAGGAACATCTTCCGACGCGTATCCGAAAGTGCACGCGATGAACACGTTTTTTTACCCGAAACTTCTGTCGAGCGATCACTCGTCTCTGAAGCGATGGACTAGGAAGGTGGACATATTTGCGCAGGATCTTGTGGTTGTGCCTATACATTTGAACGTTCACTGGTGTATGGCAATAATAGATTTTCGCGATAAGACGATTGTTTATTACAACAGTATGGGCAGCAATAATTCAACAGATGTACGTTCTGCTGTCGAGACCATTCCGCAATTTTAACGCTGAATGCGGCGAATGTCAATGAAAAATAAAAAAACAGGTAGAGGTCTGTTTAATCGCGCGATAAGTGCACTTCCGTTCGAATTGCACATTCCCGGCTATCAGTTTTGCGGTCCGGGTACTCGTTTGCGAGAACGATTGGCTAGAGGTGATCCGGGTGTAAATCCATTGGACGTGGCGTGTCGCGAGCACGATATAGCCTATTCGCGTAGCAAAGAGCTCACCGAGAGACACGCGGCGGACAAGATACTCGCCGACAGAGCGCTGGGACGCGTTATCGCGAAAGATTCGGCTCTCGGAGAGAGGGCTGCCGCTACAGCCGTCTGGGCGGCCATGAAGGCTAAGACGAAGCTCGGAATGGGTTTGAAAACGCGGAAAACACGAACGAGAACAAAGTCGACGAAGAAGAAGCGGATACTTCCGACAGCGAAACGAGGTGGCGTACTGCCGATTCTACCGTTGTTGGGAGTTCTCGGTTCTTTGGCCGGCGGAGCGGCCGGAATTACAACGGCGATGAACGCTAGCAAAGCCGCGCGGCGTCAGCTGGAAGAGACGCAACGTCACAATCGCGCCATGGAAGGTCGCGGACTTTATCTCGCTCCGTACAAATATGGACAAGGATTGTATCTCGGCCCACACAAACGCTGGCGAGGAGTAGCGTTGAAGATTAAAAAAAAAACATCAAAAAAGACGTTAAATATGCCCGCGGGTATTACGACCAATGTGCAATTGAGTCGACTGGCACGGCGAATGCGCGTACCGTTCTTCAGAGGTGTTTTCATGCGTGATTCGTTACCGATCGTCGATGGTGTACGTCGAAACGAGAGCGGTATCGTGAATTTGGACGATGCAGCGGGCCCCGGTACTCATTGGGTAGCGTACGCCAAGAGGGGAAATCGAGTCGTATATTTCGACAGTTTCGGTAATCTTCGACCACCGAAAGAATTGGTGCGATATTTCGGACCGAGCGTGACGAAGATCGAGTACAATCGCACGTCTTATCAGCGATACGATCAAAGCATCTGTGGACAATTGTGTTTACAATTTCTCCAGACGATCGACGACGACGACGATCGGGTGCTAATTTAAAACCTGACGACGCACCGTGCGGAGACTCAGTGTTCGTCAAACAGTTTCCGCCGACATGTCTATAACGTTCACGTTGACTGGGAAGAGCAGCGTCCTCGCGGAGCACTATTTTCCCCCCGTGGATCTGAGCGACGGTGACTACGAGCTCGGTCTTACATGTTTCGAGACTTATCACACGATTCCGAATGTGAATTCTTCGAACAATAAATTTTATTTCGACGAGGATGACACGGAAATTACGATTCCCGAGGGATCGTACGAGATACGGGCCATACACGAGTTTTTGAAACGTGAAATTTTACGTAAACGTCCGCGACGCGTGGTTCGTTCCAACGACGATGTTCGCGCGAACGGCTACGAAGACGAGGCCGCGGATTATCCGATAGTGCTCCGCGCGAATTACAATACGATGAAGAGCGAGATCAAGTGCGCGTTCAGAGTGAACTTTAACAAACCGAACAACGTCGGATCGCTGCTAGGATTCTCGTCGACGCGTATATTGCAGCCGGGACAGTGGTACGAATCGGACGCACCGATTAATATTATCAATGTAAACATTATCCGCGTGGAGTGTAACGTGACCGCGGGTGCGTACAGCAACGACAAACGCGTTCATACGATACACGGATTTTCACCGAGCGTACCACCGGGATATAAGATATCGGAAACGCCGGCGCAGATCATTTACCTGCCGATCATCGCGCGGAGCGTTACGAATCTAACGATACGCGTCGCTGATCAAGACGGACGATTGCTTGATTTTCGCGGAGAAGAGATCACCGTCCGATTGCACGTACGACGGCGAGAGCGATAACGCATCGGTGTATGAGTGAGCGTGTGTGTACGCGTGACACATGAGATGTTAGTGTTGAACGACTCGGAGCACGCGACAAATAACAATAATATCTTTACGGCTGTGCCGCTCGACGATATCGTCAAGTCGTCGTTGTCGTCGTCGTCGACATTCAGTGGCGTTAAACAAGCTACGAAAAAGAAGCTCAACGCGTCGAACGTTAAATTTTTACAATCTCTGGGATTCGCGGTGCGAAACATCTGAACGATGACTGAAATTCTCAACGTCGGAGGCCAGCCGGTCTTTGACGATCGCATCGTCAAGTTCGAGACTCACACGTACAATCCGTACGCCAACACAACGTTTGACTACAGCGACGAGATACGAATATCCATACAACAGCAGGATCTGTATACGTTGCCGTGCGAAAGTTTTCTCTACATCGAAGGAACATTGACGGTGACCAGAGCAGCCGATCGAGGCGATCAAGTCGATCCAGCCGATAATGTGGTATTGGGTACTAATTGCGTCGCGTTCATGTTCGACGAGATTCGATACGAGCTCGACGGTGTGGAGATTGATCGCTGCAGAAACGTAGGAATAACCAGCACGCTCAAGAACTATGTTACGGTATCGTCCGACAGAAGCGTGATCCTGCGAAACGCTGGCTGGGATCCACATAATAATCCGAACGGATATTTCAATTTCTGCGTACCGCTCAACTTGTTACTGGGATTTTGCGAGGATTACAAACGCGTGGTGATCAACGCTCGTCACGAATTGATCCTGATACGAGCGCGCAATGACAACAATTCCCTGGTGGGAAGTCTCGCGTTAGAGCCCATTGTCAAAATACTCAAGATACAATGGCGAATGCCTCACGTGGTGTTGAACGAGATCAACAAGTTGTCGATGCTGCGCGCCTTGGAAGACGGATGATATCTAAGTATGGGTTTCCGTTCGTGGGATCTGTACGAGTATCCCCTGTTGCAGAACACGACCAAACATTCGTGGGCCATTAAGACCGCGATTCAGCTCGAAAAACCGCGATACGTCGTCTTCGCTCTGCAGACGGGTCGGAAGAATGTCATGTCCGCCGATACAAGCCGATTCGACGACTGCAACTTGACCAACGTAAAACTCTATCTAAACTCTGAAGTTTATCCATACGACGACTTGAATTTGGATTTTGGCAAACACAAATGGGCGATTCTGTACGATATGTACGCGCGTTTCTGCAAGAACTACTACGGATACGAATATCTCGAGCCGAGTCTCACCGTTTCAACATTCCTACGTAACGGCCCGTTTGTGATCATCGATTGCTCGCGCCAAAACGAATCCGTCAAAAGCGCCACCGTGGATGTTAGACTGGAATTCGATTGTATGGAGAACGTACCGCCGAATACCTCAGCGTACTGTCTCATCATACACGACCGCGTGATCGAGTACAATCCGTTGACGAACGTGGTGCGCAAATTAGTCTGAGTGTTCGCGGCAACGTCGACGTGAATATTTTCTCTCTCTCTCTTATTCCATCCAGAGAATAAGGGAGGGGGTGGGGTGGGGGGAGTATAAATTAGATTGTCGTGAGACGGTTTTGCAGAGTTGCGCGTCATTTTTCTCGATCAACGCATCGACGAGAGAGAGAGAGATAAAGAAATCTCATCATCATGTCCGTACCAACGTTCGTGGACCTGCAAGGATTTCTCGTCGGGATGAAATTTGTCGTGAAGGAAGTGGCGGTGCTGAGAAAAGGCTGCGTTCTGACGCATCACATCTTTGCGTACCCCATGCCGTGGAATCTCCTCACAAAATCCGACAAATCGTGCGCTACCTGGTTGATTGCGAATCATCATGGATTACGTTGGGAAGACGGAAACGTGCCGTACAACAAGGTAAAACATCTGATTACATCGGCCGTGTTCGGTGAGGAAGAAGAAAATGACGACGACGACGACGACGACGACGACGACGACGACGACGAGATGCCGACCCTCGTGTACGTCAAGGGATGTCAGAAACGAGAATGGCTGGTGGATCTGCTGGAGAATTATGCGCGAAAAAACCTAATCGTCGAGACTCTGGATGCGCATTACGAGGATATTGAATCTTTGAGAAAACTCGATGACGTCAATACTATGCGATGTGGAAAACATGAAAAAAATTGCGCATTACAAAATGTACTAAAACTATTTAACTGGTGGTCGCGCGCGACGCCATGTCGCCCGATGCCATAAGAATTTGCGAGTTTTTTTTTTAAATAAATTATATATAACTTTTTATAATGTTTTATTTCTTACTCCCCCGCCCATCCTCCATCATCCTCATCATCGTTCGAGTAAGCTTTACTTCTCCCTCTCCTAAAAAAAATCCACTGCGCAGTTTTATAAATATTAATTCCCTCTCTCTCTTTCCCCCACCACATCATTACTTTTAGTGGATTGTCGCGTTCACTCGATTAATTTTATATGATCAGTCTCGTCGCGATCGCCTGGGGCCCAATTCTGTACACTCTTACCGACAGTCGTCGGTGTCGTTAACAGCGTCGAACGACACGTATCGATAAAAGCTATTCTATACGCGCCTTAACGACGAACGCGTTTCGACGACCGTCGGTCATCATCGACAATGTCGGTGATGACCGACAACTTTTATCGAGGTACCCCGGGTAGGACGAAAACGTTCTACCGACAACTTTTGAACCGTCTGATTGGTCAGCGAAAGAAGTAATAGTTTATAGGTTATCAAGAAAAGTGTCTCGTCTCGTGTCAAGTGTATGTACGCGCTAGAGACGTAAGGATACACGGTATGTACACATATATTATTATTTTTAATTGGGGATCACAAATCTGAAAATAATATAACAAATTTTATTAACAACATAAAAATGGAACAAATTATATTATATTAATAAATTAATATATGTGTACACGGTATGTATACACATATATCAATTATTTAACAACAGTATTTTGTGCACGATTGTTACAATTATCTAATATATTTGTTTTTTTATATCTCGCAGCACCAGGTACTTATACTGCAGTTTGCCTGGCGAAGGGCGTGCTGAAAGGCCAGCGAATACCAACAAAAATTGGTCATTATCAAGAGAAACGATAGTGTCTTGTGCCAAGTGTACGCACTACAGACGTAAGGATACACGGTATCTACACATATATTAATTCTTTTATAACAGTATTTTATGCACGATTGTTACACACGCAAGCATGTAATATATTTCTTTTTATCTCGTAGCACCAGGTACTTATACTCCAAGTGTGGTTGCAGTTTTACTGACAAAGGATGTGCTGAAAAGCCAGCGAATACGTAAATAGTTAGGTATGTAAGAGTTGCAAAAGCTGTCACAGTAAGTTGTTTACAGGAATAATAGCATAATAATATAATTTTCAACGCTTGCAGCACTGCAAAGAAAATGGCACACGAGTTTCTCGCTTGGGAACATTTGTTGTTACAAAACAGAGTTAATAATATGGAACGTCGTGTACAAAGAAGGGAGTGGCGAGATAATCATGATCCATTTGAGTTAGCGGATGATATGTTTATTAACTTATATAGAGTAAGTCCAGAAATTGCTATGGATTTGATAGACATTTTGGAACCACGATTGCAACGTCAACGTATAGACGGTCTTAGCACAGAACATCAGGTATGAATTATTTAATTTTTTTTTGTGTAAATATCTTCATTAGGCTTATCGATTACATATTAATAAGTAATGCAGTTTATAAAGTTTGTAATATATGTTATTTAGAAATATACAAAAGGGGTCTGGTAATGAGACGTTTAGCAGAATGTTATTTATTTTGCAACTTTTTGACGTTTAATGTTGATTCAATATGCTATATGGAAAAATATTGTTCGTTAATCATTAAGAAATTAAATAAATCACAACAATAATGTAGATTTTTTTAGTTAACTAAAATAAATTCTTAATGGTAATGTTATATATTATATTTAAAATTATAATTGGAAGAATGAAAGAAATTTTATTTTTATAGGTATTAACTGCTCTGCGCTTTTATGCAGTTGGGTGTTACCAACGTGCAATTGGAGAACAATGGGACATTGCTGTTAGCCAACCTACTGTCAGTAGATGCGTACGAGCTGTGACCAACGCTATTAATGACGTCTTACTTCGTCGTTGGGTACGATTTCCCATGACAGACATTGAACGTTTTGCAGCTAAAGAAAAATTTAGAACTGCACCTCAACCCTTTATGGGTGCTATTGGAGCAATCGATTGCACGCACATAAGTATTTTGGCACCTCGACAACATGAGGAGGCTTACGTGAATCATTGGGGTGACCATACACTCAATGTCCAAGCGGTACGTAAAGTACTTATAACAAAATGTATTTGTAATGTATGCCATGACTAGAGGTGTTAAATTTGTAAATATAATTTGTTCCACTTTTATGTTGTAAATAAAATTTGTTATATTATTTTAGATTTGTGATCCTGAATTAAAAATATTAAATGTGAATGCACGATATCCGGGTGCCCGGCATGACGCGTATATTTGGTCAAATTCTCCCGTACGTCGAATCATGGAACGACGATATAACAATGGAGAGCGCAATACTTGGCTGATAGGTAAGCTGTATGTTATTAATTTTATTAAACGAACATACATATAACTACATATATAAGTATAATACATATTATATTTACACATGTAGTTATATGTATTTTTATTTAATAAATAACATATATATTATATATGTACTTGTTTCTAGGTGACGATGGTTACGGACTTGAACCATGGCTATTCACGCCTTTAAAACATGAAATACCAGGTTCTCCGAGATATCAATACAATGAAGATTTGTGCAGCGCAAGGTCATGTGTAGAACGCTTATTTGGTGTATGGAAATCAGTATTCAGATGTCTGTCAGCACAAAGGCAATTAATGTACGAACCTGATATAGCTGGTAAAATAGTCAACGCATGTGCTGTACTACACAACATGAGAATTGCACATCGTTTGCAAGATATAGAAGTAGACGAACAAGAAATTTTACATCATATACAGATGAACGACAGAGCTGTCAGACAGGAGGAAGCTTTACCAGGACGAGCAATTGCAATTCGCATACAAGACAATTTCATTGCTCGTCAGTATGGTAGATTGTAAAATGTGTATGTGCGTTGTAAAGAACTACAGAAACAACTATCGGCGTATAATAACATGGTACTCTACCATACTTTAATTATCACGAACGTCATTACGATTGTAAATAACTTAATCAATTTCATAAATGCACATTGTTGTTACAGAATAGCGGGCTAAAAGCGGAAATCAAACGACTGCAGATGACCTTGTTGCGTACAAGCGTGAAAGAATGTGACGTATGCAAACAGAGATTTGTAAATAGGAGAGATCAAACATGTCAGACGATGCCGAACAACTTATTGCGACTTTGCGGCATAAGCAGCGGCATAATCGATGTAAGTGTATGTCGATACCTCGGAATTAGAGCAACCAATGTTTGTTTAGTCTTAAAATTTAAGGATAAAAGAAATATGCAAATGCAAGAACATTTTGTTTCATTGATTGCTCAAGTTCCATGATATGACTACATCGTTATTAATAATTATCAATATGTTATGTTTCATATAATGATATTTTGTACAGGATGATATAAGAATAAGGAAATTGGAGAAGGAGAAGCAGATCATGAAGGACGTGTGTCGGTCTCGATCGAAGACTATAAAAGAACTCGAGAAGCAAATAGAAGAGTACGAGAAGTTGTTCCATTCCAAAAATTCATGATTTACGATAATATTTTACCGCGTTGCCATATACTGACCAAATTATCATCGATTACTGTAATTATTAAATTGTGTAATTCTACATTGTGGCCTTCTGGTGGAATTTACATTGATGACTCTAATAATTGCTCTAAAGCAAATCACATAATAAATAGGGCATATAAAATGTAAATATTTTTAATATTACGATAATACGAAATGTAGAGTTTTATATTTTTGTAACACAGAGATGCAAACTCGATTACTTATTTCATACGTCGACTACAGATGATAACAATATATTTTTTGCCAATTTTACATGTTTTTAAGATAATATAAATCCTGTAATACAATAAAAAATTATAGTTTAAGCAGGGCATAAGGTGTATATATTAAAGTATTATATGGCCAAGTAGTTATAAAGATTAAATTTTAGCCACTGTTTAAATTGTGCTTTCTAGTTTTACGCATGACATTATTTTATATGTGTAGTTTCAAAAACAATAGTAACGTTATACTATATTCGTTTATAATCGTAATAGTTATAATATACCGTTTTAAAATACAACTGATGATAATCTATGTAATCTACACATACTACGTTTACGCGAGCGTTACTTCTGTAGTAACTTACGATAATTCCTTCGCGTAAACAGGATTT
Organism: Temnothorax ravouxi; assembly: GCA_030770255.1. Lineage (NCBI taxonomy): Eukaryota > Metazoa > Arthropoda > Insecta > Hymenoptera > Formicidae > Temnothorax > Temnothorax ravouxi. The sequence continues at coordinate 20,692 of JASTWP010001317.1, forward strand.
TGTAGTAACTTACGATAATTTACTCCGCGTAAACGAGTAAATTATCGTAAATTATTACAGAAGTAACGCTCGCGTAAACGTAGTAACAGTCTGTGAATACAGAGTAAAGAATACACGAAATTAAATTTATATTGCAGGGTAGAAAAGAAATATCTCGATGAAAAAATAATTATATTCTTGAATTACACACAAAATAAGAAAAAGTTAGACAATCACAATTACTAACAGATTTGTATAACAAAGAAATGTAAAATTTAAATTTAATTTTATTTAGACTACATATTGGTAAAATCGAATTTCTACTTACATGATTAAAATATTGCTTGACATGATATAAGGATTTTGTGCAAAACGTTTCCTATGGAACGTGGAAAAAGCATTAATATATCACTTTCTTGACTTTCCAACTATAGGATTACTTCCTTTCATGTATTTTTCTTTCTTTTTAACAGAGATATTCTGACGATAAACAAATTAAAACGTGTAATTAATGCTTTTACTTATGTATCTTGTATATTTTGCAAAAATGTATTGACACTTGAAGAAGTTCTGTAATATAACGTTTTATTTCCGAGATATTTTGTTGTTTACAAATTATTTAATATTACTTTAGGATTTGTCAACTTTTGCTTCCTTCGTAAAAGTGTTTTATTCAGTAATGTAGCTTATAATAAATAGCTATAATACATGAACACAATAGCTAATAATAAATAGCTTATAATACATGAACACAAATTGAGTTTGCATCTCATTTTTCCCCTTTGTACGAACGGACCATACACGGGCTATAACTTTATCAAGTTTTCCAAAACAAAAACAACGTAATATTATGAGATGAGAAATAAAATATAAGAAATAAACTTTACGAAATAAACTATAAGAAATCAATTACATGAATAAACTGTAGACTCTATAACTCTCTTACAGACTATAAGAAATAAATTCGCAACATCATTCTATTTTATCTAATAAAATACAAAGAAGTTTATGAATTTGTCCCTCTACTGCGATCCTTTTTTCTTCTATCTCAAGACGTTGGTTTTCCAGTAGTACGCGTTGTGAATCATTTTCAGCCATTTTCATGGAAGCTTCTGCAAATAACTGTAATAAAAAATAAAGTAATCACTTGTTATATAAAATTGTTACACAAACTTTCTGGCAATAAATAAATCATTCTTGTTTAAAAGAGTTAACGAAAAAAACAAAAATGCAATAAAAATAATAGCAAGTGTAAATATTTACTTTTAAGGCCTCAGCATGCTTCTCTGCTATATCACCAAAGTTTTCACGAGCTTCTTGTAGTTGCACTCCGATTCGTTGTCTACATCTTCCTACAAGATAAAGAATCACGATAACATTCCTAGAAATACGTTAGTGTATTTAACAAAAACATGTAAATAAACATATAAATTAGCATTAAGATCGTATCAGACTACGGATTAGGATTGAGATTAGATTAAATAATTTAATTAATCAGAAAATTGATCTCAAGTTCTTAGTGAACTTTGCTCGGTCAAATTTAAATCCAATCTCAATCCCAATCCGTAATCTAATACGGGCTTTAGCAAAGTATTTATCAGTAATATTTTTAGTTAATATTTCAAATATTTATAAAAAAATGGAGAAAATTTTGTCAAATAATTATATACAATTGTTTATCAAAATTGATTGGTACATATATTAGGTTATATATATTTACTCACGATTACGCTGAATTTCTTCAGCTCTTCGCCGACTAGGTGCAGATGTAGTTTGCGAATTGAGTGCAATATTTTCTTGAGCAGCAGAAATGTCTTCAACATTTCTTTGTCTGCATGTATTAACATCATTAAAGCACGGTTCGTTTTCACGAGTTCCTTGTTGTTGCACTCCACTTCGTTGTCCTTCCTACAAAATAACAAATCACGATAACATTGTTGAAAGTACTGTAAGTGATTTAACAAAAATACTAATAATACTAATAAACATGTAAATTAGCATTAGCAAACTATTCATCAGTATGTAATATTTTTAGTTAATATTTCAAATATTTATTTATATAACAATAGACATTTTTGTTAAATAATTATGTAAAGTATTCAACAAAATTGATTAATACACGTATATATATTATGTACATTAACTTACGATTACGCTGATTTTCTTCGGCTCTTCGTTGATGAGGTGCAGGTACAATTTGCGAAATGGGTTTTACATTGTCTTCAGCAACAGAAATGTCTTCAACATTTCTTTGTCTGCATGCATTAATCACGTCATTGAAGTCCAGTGCGTCGTCAACAGCATCTTCTCTTTCCATCCTTTCATTTTCTTCAATAGTAGGAGGTACATAGCTATCTAAACATATATGACAATTTTATTAAGTTTTAAACTATATTTGAGATTTAATATATTGCAATATGTATATTTTATTATCAGTGTTATAAATTTTTTTACTATTAATACTCGTACCAACAAATATATCATCTTCAATAGACGCGGTTGCAGGTGTATAATCTAACACCTCCGTTTCTCCTCTTTCCAATCTTATTTGATAATCCTGTAAAACCATGTACAAATGTCTGCACAATTCCGTCTTAAAGCAACTAACTTTACAAATGAGGATAAGAATTGGTAATAAGAGCCAGCTGCAGTAAATAGGGCGCATAAGTATTTTATTATAATACAAAAGTAATTACAATCCCTGAGTAAATAGAATGGTATAATCGTGTACGTTTCGACCCTTTCTTTAGGTCATTTTCAGCGCATGGCATGATATTAACAAATCATAACAACATCACATTGGTCACAGTTTTACGCACACAAACGTTTAAAAAGACTTGAAAATATTCAAAAATAGTACATCAGCTCTTTGACTATTTGTAAGCCTTTTCAACCGTTTGCGTAAAACTTCGAACAGTATAATCTTGTTGTAATTTGTTAATATTATACGCTGAAAATGACCTTAAAAAAGGGTTAAAACGTACGCGATTATACCATTCTAAGTCTTCAGGGTTTTTAATTATTTATGTATTACAATATAATATATATATACGCCCTATATACGGCGCCTGGCTCTTATTGCTAATTCTTGTCATCCTCATTAGATTTGTTTATAATAGACCTCAATATTGTGTTTGTTTACTTGTGTAAACTTCGCGTGCGCGTGCGTGCGTGCGTGCGTGCGTGCGTATGTGTGTGTGTAAGTAAATGTAAGTATCTTAAGTGTTATACAAAATAATATACCTCTTGTTCTGGAGTACTGTCAGGAACGTTGACAGATCCTTGGACATAATCCAAACCCATACAGGCAATGACACGCTGGTCCATCGTACTCAAGGGTTGTGTAGTTACAGGAAAGTTGCCTGTTCTCTGCCTTTCATTTCGAAGCTTGGATGCTTTCTTTGATGCAGTACTTTTCATATCTCTCCAAACCTGTAGAAAAGTAATTAATATTATACATTATATTAGTTAATAAAAATAGTACAGTTCTAAAAGAATAAACTTATATAGTTAGATGTTCTCTAAGAACATTTCAATACCAGATTTTCCAAAATTTTAACACAACAAAGATTAATATTCTACAGAGTAAATGACATTAATATACATTGTAATAAGCATGATGTAGCAAAATTGCTATAATTAATATACATAATAATGCAATAAACATTAACCAACAGTAACATTAATTCAATGCTATGATTTCTCACTCAGTAATGTAAGTGAATAATAATAGAACATATGCATTATAATACCTTCACATTAACAAATAAAAAATTTTAACATTGCACAAAGAAAATTATGACAATTTAACTGGAAAATCAAAGTATATAGTTTTCAAAAAAAGTAAAATATTTACCACTAGAAATAAAAAATAAAAATTGAGATACGTGAGAATCAAACGCGGTTATCCGTACGTGAGCTTAAGTCAAGTACTAGTTATTTAAAATTATGATAAAAACTATAATTCGATACAAATAATAGTTTTTATAATAATTGTAAATAACAAATATTTGACTTAAGCTCACGTACGGATAACCGCGTTTGATTCTCACGTATCTCAATTTTTATTTTTTATTCTTAGTTTTAATAGCGAGAGTTTGTAGCTAATTAATTATCTAAATATCTTACCGTTTGCCATTGTTTGGTTGATTTTTGAGTGCCACTAGACAATGCGTTTAATTTCATCGTTAACTCTTCCCACTGTTTTATATGATGTACCTTTCCTTCTTTCGTTAAAAACTTTCCAGCTGCAAACTCGGAATGTGATTCCATGTAACTTATTAATTCTTCGTATTGTGTACTTGATGTCCGTAAAGCACGAGTTCTTTTCGTGCTAAAATGTAATAAACACAATTATATATCTAACAATTGTTATTATAATAAAATATATATAACTCAATAACCTGCAGAATATATATTTATTCTCCTTTATGAATTAATACTTACATCTTTAAGTATTTGTTAATGGACTGATTTAAAACTCAGCGCGGTAAGCGGTGCACACGTTGTTCTTGTTTAATTTAATGCCATTATTAATTGAACGTTTTGGTCCTTGTTTGAACCATTTTCAGCAATGTGTTTTATAATGTATTTCTTAAATTGTATGTCCCTCGGTGACCGTAACGTGGTGTGCATTAAGAAGTGAGTCTTGCACATCGTTGGGGTCATCAAAGAACTTACAATTTAAAAAATACATTGTAAAACACATTGATGTAGAAAATGGCTCAAGCAAGCCGTCATGTTTAATTAATAAAGGCATTAAATTAAACAAGAATAACGTGCGCACTACTTACCGCGCTGAGTTCTTATAATCAGTCCATTACTTAGAGATATTTATTACCGAAATATAAATATTTACATACCTTGCTGGTAAAGCCATATTTCGCACAAAATACGTTACACGTAACGTTACGTTAAATGTTGATCGCATATTTGTACTCGTTTTTACACTCGTAACTTGGATTGAGGTTAACGTCATAGAAACACGTAACGTAACAGCGTGTCACACGCTTTTGTTACATTATATCTTTCTTTGTGCGTTGACCTAAGTCTAAATTAACGTCAACTTTACAGTTAAATCTAAATTTACGAGTCTAAATATGTGATTAACACTTAACGTAACGTGGCACGTGTCACGGTAACGATTTAACCGACTCCAACCGACTCAAGAACGTTTTTCTTTTTAAAATCTTAGGACCATTCTACAATTCGCAATGCTATTGGCTGAGAATTCACTTTTTGTATGACTGTACTTTTCGATAAAGTCGTACCGACGATTGTCGCTTGCAACGATGGGTGTCGTTGAGTGTCGTTTTGACCATTGTACAGAATAGGTTCAATCCGTCTGTGTCGGTCGTGCAAGCGACAGACGTCGATAACTTATCGAATCGACAGTTGTCGGTAGGCGTGTACAGAATTGGGCCCCTGTACTGACGGACAACTTCTCAGAGTTGAGAGAGAGTGAAAATGTTCTCCTTTAAAGAATGCAACAGCAGTAGCAGCAACAACAACGGTGGAAATCGTATGAATGCCACGAATTATTACGTGCCGATTCACGACGTTGAAACTCAAACGTATGAGGCCAGATGTGATAGGTAAGTTTCTTTTACAGATGAAATGAAACATATAGAGTCCAGTTTTTTTTATATATTTACAAATTGTAATATTTATGAAATAAAAAACTAATTTCATTTTTTTTATACAGCATGTCGTTGAAGCGTCGCGCGGTTCGCATACTCGGCAGGCGATACGCGCTGACAGCCACGGGATATAAATTTCTCGAAATTGGCATCAACGTAGGCCCACCGAGCTACGTGGAGATCGCCGTTGGAGATCATCGAGGAAAGGAACTGCTGTTATCTCTCGAAACGTGGAATGCACTCTACGAGCAACGGCGAAATATTCAGAATTTCTTTCGCAACGACTACAAAGATGTCCATAGTTTTCTAAACGTTGGACCGCTAACGGTGAGAGTTTGTGCGTCGCCGGTTATGAACGTCAAACTCATACGTTTAGAATCTGCAAACGTATACTTGATGATGACCGAATCGACGTTGCATCGTATGTTCGATCTCGATCGGTGCATCAATGCGAGATTCGATCGTTTGGTCAGAATACTTGCGGCGGTCGATGCAAAGTATGCGCAGTTCTCCGATATCGCGTCCACCGTGACGGATCCCAAGGAAGCGTCGACGGTAATATACGCTAGCGATGCGTTCAATACGAATCAGCTCGTCGATTGTGAGCTCGCAGCTTTAGTTTTTAGTACATAAAAGATATATTATGTATTAAAAAAGAGTTAAATAAACAGACTTTTTTACACCTAATTAAACGATGTAATTTCTTTACATGCATGTCCTTCCCTACCCTAAAAATGTTATCATCGATGCGTTGCGGTCGATCATCGTCGATCCGCCATTTTTTCCATTGTTTTTTCGCGTATTGCGTCGTAAAAAAGCGTGAAATTGTTTAATCTACGCGATAACACCCCCTTTTCCTAGAATAAAACTGTTGTTTACGACGAATCGGGTCGATCTTCGTCCCGATGACGTCATTTCTTCCTTTGTCTTTTCACGTACTGCGTAGATGGATTGTTTAGTCTACGCGATAACACCCCCCTTTTTTCCTAGAAGAATGTTGTTTACGACGAACATGTCCCGACAGGTTCGATACGTCATCGACAAAAAAAACCCCGCTCCTACTTAGTGCGCTATCGAGTTAGTCTTACTATCGTGCACCGCCTAGCGGCGTCGTTGCGAACGTAACCCGCGACCGGCGCGACGCGCACCCCCCGCGCGGACCCGTGGCGGCGGCGGCGGCGGCGGCGGCGGCGGCGGCGGCGGCGGCGGCGGCGGCGGCGGAACGGACCCGCGGCGCGGCTGAGTCATCCCCCGGTGAGTCATCCAGGTGAGTCATCCCCGGTGAGTCACCCCCGGTGAGTCATCACGGTGGTATGCCAAGGTCACCCCCCTCCCCCTCACCCCCTCGTAATCCGATATCCTTGAAATCCGATACCCCCCCTCCCCCTCACCCCCTCGTAATCCGATATCATTGTGTAACCCGATACCCCGCCCCTCACCCCCCCGCGAAATCCGATACCCTTGTGTAACCCGATACCCCGCCCCTCACCCCTCCCTTTCACCCCCCGGGGATTTCCCGTACCCCCCTCCCTCACCCCCCCTCGGAGCCCCCGGGGCAGAATCGGCTTATAACAACTACTTATGTTATATATTGAGATGAGAGCGGTCGACGTAGAAGAAGAAGAAGTATCTTAAAAATAAATTTTCACATTTGGACTTTGCGTCGTAATATCTCCGCTCGTAGGGTACGTAGCGGAATATTATAAGAGAAACCCCCCCCCCCTATTTGGACCCCAAGCTATCGATCAAGCCTACTTAGAACTTGATCCGTTCATTCGTTATCGAGATCTCAACATCTCGAGTACTCGCAAACCGTCGCGTCGCGTAAAAGAGTCACGGTCGGTCTCGCTCCGCGTGTACTTGGCGCAAGACACTACCGTGTCTCTTGATTACTTTTTTGTCATTGAACCGTGTGTAAATGCACTTTGTTTCAGATATCTTGGACACAATGTGTTTTTATGATATTTCTTTTACGGACGTACATTATACCAACTTTGTGTGAGGGCATAGGATAGTCAAACACGTCACGATAAAATTGTAATTGTTTACCTTTGATTGTAACAGAACTATTATTAATACCTCGGACAAAAATGCTTTTAATTAATATGATATCGCCATTGTTCATAATTGCGACATTATTAGAGTGACAGGTTGTAAAAGTAAAAGTTTTTACTTTAATTGTAGATAATGTTATCTTATAATTAGTTGTTTCTGCAGGATATCCTATCGGTATATTTGTATGTTTCTTTATAGTGTAGAAATGACATTGTATTGAGGCAGTGTTTCCCTCTTGCATTTCATGCAGACGTCTTGTTATTTGCGGAATAATGTGCGGTGTATTTCTAATTAGTTTTTTTAAGGATCCAATATAATCCTCAAAAGGAAATGCAGAGAATTTAAATAAAGGTTCTTTCATATTTATAATATCATCTGCAATATGAATTAAATTATGGATAGTAATTGTTAATAAATTTTCACTATAGTAAGTTGGTATTAACTTAACAAACTTTCGCAAAAAAATTTTAGCATATTGCGCACATTTTAAAGCCAATTTTTCACTTGATAAAAGACGACATGACACATAAAGAAGCATAAAATGTCGATAAATATCGTGTGGTAATACATGGAAAAGAAATAAGCCACTACAATACAATAAAAAAAATCTAAATTGAGTCGCTTTCCAATTAATAATATCTAAAAAATCAAATTTTCTTCGTTGAAATTTCATTGAAACATCACTTGAAATAGAATTCAATAAGTTTTATAACGTTTTTTAAAGTGTAACGTTATTTAAACCAATTCTATGATGCCGATCACCATGAAGAAATTCTTGCAACAAATATTTTGCAACTCCTAAACAAAGAAGATGCATAGGATTTAATACAACCGATTTAATAATATCTAATCCTATAATGTTTAGTAATGGTGATGGTTCTTTGGTAGAATTGTCGCTTATTTCTAAAAGATTCATTTTTGCGTTCCGCGTAATGTGTACCTTTATATATTCTTTTTCCCTGTATCGTCTTTTCTTTTATTTCGCAGCGTTCGCACGCAAAAAAACCTCCGTGTTCTTTGCAACGTTTAATATATGCACGCGCAGGAGTATCGCATATAAAAACTTTGATATTGAAATTATAATGAGACATCCCGATATTTATACCGTTTGTAATTAAATCATTAACTTCGCCGATAAAATCATGAAGAAACTCGTTTACTGAAATTGGTTTTGATTCACCATAATATAGACCTATAAGGAATGATTTAGCGTCATATTCTCCATGATGTACTAAACCTAGTATAGTCCAAATATGGTTTTTAGAGTTTTGATGAATAGATGCACCATCAATGTTTATCATTAATGATATGTCTTCTGCGGTATAAATATCGAAAGATTAATTTTTTCTAAAGTATCTTTAATATTAAAATAACTATATTGTCCGTATCTTTCATTATTACATAATATTGGACGAATATTAGTCTCTGCTTTATTAGTACCTAATAATGTGTAACGATGCACCCCCAAATATGCATCGTTTCGGCGCAAACACCTCGCCGAAGCCACCCCGCCGACCACCCGCAGGGTGAAAACCGGGCACGGTGTGCCCATTTTTTAAATCGTAGCACATAGCGTTAGGAAGTCCGCGAACGGACTTACCGCCTCGACGCGCCGAGCGGTGCCGAAGGCGGCCGAAGACCGCCGAGCGCGAACGCGCGCGGGGCGCCGGAGCGCCGTAATCACCGATCGCTCCGTCGCACCGCCCCGGCGCTCGCGATTGCCGTCGCTACCCCCACCACGCCGCGACGCCGCCGCGACGCATATATAAGCCCGGCGTCGCTGGCACAAGGCGCGATTTCCGATCACACGTCTTACCGACAGCACCGATCCCGAATTCCTACACTAAGCCAGTCCGAACGTAAGGTAGAGCGCCTCCGGCATTCTTTGTCTTCGCCGAGTGTGTCTCGGCTAACGACCAGCTTTTCTCAGTTATCCAAATTCTCCGAAGCCTGTCCGAACAAGAAGGTAGAGCGCCTCCGGCATTCTTTGTCTTCGCCGAGTGTGTCTTGACTAACGACTAGCTTTTCTCCGTTATCCAAATCATCCTAAGCCTGTCCGGACAAGAAGGTAGAGCGCCTCCGGCATTCTCTGTCTTCGTCGAGTGTGTCTCGGCCGACGACCCGCTTCGGCCACTCCATCCGCGATACTCGACCAGGGGTAGAACGTTTTCCTGCCTCCACCGAGCGTTCCTTGACCACGCCATCCACCGCGCCGAATTACAGCGGTCTCATCCGCGCCTCGCGATCCACATCGCATCCGCGCTCCGCGCCATTTTTCCGCGCTCCGAGCCGCGCCGCTCGGGAAACCGGCTCCGCCCGTACCGATACCTATTGTCACGCGATTCGGTCCGCGAGACCACCGAGAAAATCGGCTCCGCCCCGCACATACCGCGTGTTGCCCCGCGCCGCCCGCGACCAAACCAGCACTGTCTCATACGCACGCCCAACCGTTGTAAATACCGCGAATGTAGTGTTAGAGAATAAACTTTGCTGTTTTCTGTTAACCGAGACACTCCTTCATTCTACTAACCGCGCCACCCGTTTGCTTCTCCGCGCCTCCTTCGAACCTAGACCAGCCGCGAGCTAGATCCGCGCTTCGAAGCCAGGTTGTTTTAAATGTCTTGCTACTTTTGGAAATACTTGAGTGGCCTTTGTTTCTCAATATGAATAATAATTCATCTATACATTTGTGTGTTAACGATGTAACATTTTTAAGGGTCATGTAGCAATGCATGTGTCAATATCGCCATGCAACAATTCATTGCGTGAATCTTGTACAAGTAAAAATGATGAGACATTTTCATTATTTGCGACGTCTAATATATTTACTTAAATCAAGTAAATTTTTTTTGGACTTCCGTTTTCGGCGCTTTTGTGAGTGACACGTGTGTGAGTGACTGGACGAAAATCGGGCAAAGAAAAGTGTAAGAAGGTGTGTGAGAGTGCAGTGGCGAGAGCGTGTGTAAGTGGGGACAGGTCAAAGGAAGAGGAAAGAGTTAGATACGGGAAAGGAAAAGTGGCGTAAGAACAACGGTCAGATAGGTAGGCATAGAATAAAGCAGAAGAGAGGGGCAAAGCATATAGACAGGGACGTCACGACGTCACGCGGTCGCGGCGACACACGTGGGGGCATAGGTTGGTATAGACATAGAAGGGAAACTCATAGCAGGAGAGATAGATATAACTGAGGGAAAATGACGGAGGATGAAGGAAAAGCGACAAGATTGATAGAATTAATGGAGGAACAACAGAAGAAAGGAAGAGGGGAAAGAAGAGGAAGTACAGGCAGTGTGGAATTAATAAAAAAAAGAGAGAGAAGGTAGAAAGCGGGGAATCCGAAAATTGGGCTTTTAACAGGAGCAAGAAAATGTAGAGATCACCGCAAAAAATAGAAAAGGAAATTATAGGAGACGAAAGAAACTGATAAGAAGAGATAAAGAAGGAGATAAAAGCTGAGATGAGACGGGATAAATGAGATGTTAGAGATAACGAGGGAGCAAGGGAGGGAAATTAGACAAGAGATAGAAGATTTTAAAAAAACCATGGAAGAGAGAGAAGAAAAATGGATGAAAGAGAGAGAGAAAATGGAAAAGAGAATAATGGAAATGAAGAAAACAATAACGAAAATTAAAAAGAAGGGAATGGGAAAGGAAGAAGACGTGGGAGAGAGGAGATTAGAGAGAAAACTAAAAGAAATAGATAAGAAATTAGAGATAAAAGAGAGAAGAAAGAAGAAAAAACATAGTTATAAGAGGAACAAAAGGGAAGAGAAACGAAATAGAAAAAGAGGTAAAAGAAATTCTAAAGGAGATAGGAATAGAGACGGAAGTGAGTTGTAAAAAGGTCATGGAGGATAGCAAAGAGGGAGGTATAAGAATGCCGGTAATAGGTCTACAGGGACTGGAACAAAAAAGAAAGGTCATGATGGAGAGAAGAAGACTAAGAGAGAAAGGGATAGGAATAGATGATGATCTGACATGGAAGGAGAGAAAGATGAGATGGAATTTAGAAGACATTGTGAGGCAGGAGAGAGGAAATGGTAAGAGACTAAGGGTAAGATATGGAAGAATACAATTAGAAGAAAAATGGTGGAAATGGGAGGAGGAGGAAGAGATATTACAAGACAACGAAGGAAATGTGTGAAAGGAAAAGGGGGAAGATTAAGAGAGGTAGAGGATGAAGGTAATATAGAAAAAAGAGATGAGGAGGACAAAGAAGGTAAAAAAGAGGATGAAGAAGAGAATGTAGAAGAAAGAGATGGAGAGGAGGACAAGGAAAATAGAGAGAGAGAGAGAAAAGGAAAGTCAGGAGGGAGAAGGAGACGTGGAAGGTGGCTTTCTGGAATGTGGCGGGCATAACAAATAAGGATAAAAAGTTGTGGAAAGGGATAAAGAAATGAGACATAGTGATAATGATGGAGACATGGCTAGATAAGAGGGGATGGGAGAAGATGAAAGAGAAGATCCCAAGCGAATACAGATGGAAAGTGCAGATAGCGACCAGGAAGAACAAAAAAGGAAGAGCGAGTGGGGGTATGTTGTTAGGAATACGGAAAAGAATAGAAGAAATAAAGAAAGAAAGAAGGTCAGAGGAAGAAGAAAAAATCAAATGTAAGATAAGGATAGGAGAGGAAATATGGAAAATAATGGGACTCTATGTAAATAATGATATAGACAGGAAGCTAGAAGGCCTGAAGGATATGATGGAAAAGGGGAAGAGGGGAATAAGGACTATAATAGGTGAGGATTTCAATGCAAGAACGGGCGAGGAAGAAGGTTGGGAGGAGGAGGACGAGAGGAGAATAGAAGATGGAGGGTGGAGGGAGAAGATCAAAAGACAAGAAAATAAATAGGAACGGAAGAAAGCTTCTGGAATTCATGAGGAAAGAGGCTGGATGATACTAAATGAAGGCGTGAAAGGAGATGAAAAAGGTGAATTTACATACATAGGAGGGAGAGGCGAGACAGTTATAGACTACGTGATAGGGGAGGTGGAGGTTAGAGAAAGGGTAGAAAGACTGGAGGTAGGAGAAAGAGTGGAATCAGATCATCACCCATTAACAGTATGGGTGAGGAGTAATCTTGGGGGAAATCAGAGAAAGAAAAAGGGGAAAGAATAAAAAGAAAAGGAATATGGAGCGAGGGGAAAAAAACACAATTTAAAGAGAGATTAGGAACGATAGAGGGAGGAAACGGAGAACTACAAGAAGAGATAGAAAAAGGAATATCAAGAATAAGAAAAGTAATAGAGGAGAACAAAAATGAGGGAGGGAGAAGGGTTAATAAGAGCGGAAAAGGATGGTGGGACGAAGAATGTAAAGAGAGGAAAAGAGAAGTGAGGAAAGAGCTAAGAAAATAGAGAAAAGAAAGAAAAGAAGTAGAAAGGTACAGAGAAGAGAGGAAGGAATACAGTGAAATGTGTAAAAGAAAAAAGAAAGAGGAGAAGGAAAAGATGATAAAAAAATAGGGGAAGCGAGAACGGAAGGAAAGGTATGGGAGCTGATAGGCAGAGTAAGAAAAAGAAGGAAAAGGATAAATGAAGAGATAAAAATGGAAGAATGAAAGGAGTACTTCATGGAGCTAATGGGTGGGATGAAGAATAGGGTAGTGAAAGAAGAAGGGGGAGGGAACAAGCAAGAAGAAGAGGAGATAGAATTGGAGGAGGTAAGAAACGTAATAAGGAAGTTGAATACAAGAAAGGCAATAGGAAATGATGGGATACCAAACGAGGCGTGGAAATTTGGAAGAGAAGAAATGATGAAATGGATATGGGAAGTTTGTAAAAAAGTCTGGAGAGGGGAAGACTAGACGAAACAATGGAAGGAAGGAGAAATAGTTCCAATAATAAAAAAAAGAGAAGGGCGAGAGGTGAAGGATTATAGGGGAATAACAATAATGTCATCAATGTATAAGATATACCCAGCGATACTGGCGGAAAGGTTAAAGAAGGAGGTCGGGACGAAGAATTTGATTCCAGATAATCAGGCAGGATTCAGAAAAGAAATGGGGACGATGGATCAGATATTCGCCTTGAACTATCTGGTAAACAGACAATTGGGTAAAGAAAAAGGGAAAATGACAGTATTTTTCATAGATTTGAAAGCGGCATTCGATTCAATGGACAAGGAAATATTAATTAGGGCAATGATAAAGAGAGGAGTGAGGCAGGGTTTAATAGACAGGGTTAAGGAGATATTAAGAGAAACAAAGAGTAGTGTAAGAATAGGAAGAGAGTGTGGAGGCGCATTTTGGATGGCGAAGGGCGTGAGGCAAGGGTGCCCATTGAGCCCGATACTCTTTAACCTATTAATCGCGGACTTAGAAGATTATATGAAGAAGGGAGGTTGGGGAGGCGTGAAGCTAAGAGGGAAAAATTTACACGTTAATGTATGCAGATGACATTGCACTGATGGCAGAGGAGGAACAGGATATGAGATCGATGATAAGCAGACTTGAGGGTTATCTGGACAAGAAGGGACTAATATTGAGTATAGAGAAATAAAAAATAATGAGGTTCAGAAAGGGAGGAGGAAGGAAGAGGAAGTATGACTGGAGATGGAAAGGAAAGAAATTAGAAGAAGTTAAGGAATTTAAATTTTGGATATACGATGAAGGGAAATAGGGGACAAGAGGCGCACATCAGAGAAAGAAGAAGGAAGGCGGCGAGAGTAATGAGAAAAGTATGGGGAATAAGGAAAAGAATGTGGAAAAAGGATTGGAGAAGAAGGATCTGGTTGTATGATACTTTGATATGGACGGTGATGAAATACGGGGCGGAAGTGTGGGGGTGGAAAGGAAAGGATGGAGGTAGAAAGTATTCATGAGAGATACATCAGATGGGTATTTGGACTAAATTGGAGGACACCCGGATATATGGTGAGAGATGAAGTGGAAAGGGAGAAGATGAGAGGCAGAGCAAGCAAGAGAGCATGGAAGTTTGAAAAGAAGCTTGAGGAGGGCAACGGAGGGGGAATAGCGAGGAAATGTCTGGAAGAAATGAAAGAGAGATAGAAAAAGGGGAAGATAATAGGAAGGTGGGAGCAAGAAAGGAAGAATTACCTGAAAGAACTGGGGGTGAGAGTTAAGGAGGAGGAAGAGTTAGAAGTTAAAAATTTGGTAAGCAGAGAGAAGGCGAAACAAAAGCAAAAAAAGATAAAAAAGATCGCAGACTTGAAATACAACCGGTGGTATACATTTATAAGAAAGGACGGGATTCCAGAGTACTTACAATTAGAGAAAGACTAGGAGGAAGCAAGGTGGAGTAGGGTTTTGCGAGGTTTAGACTCGGTAATGAAATTAGGGAAGGACTACATTGGGAAAAGGAGGAGAATAGAAGGTGTAGGATATGTGAGAGGAAAGAGGAAACGTGGGAACACATATGGGAGGAGTGTACGAGATGGGAGAAGTGGGATGGAGAGGGGTGGCAGGAAGTAGTGGGGAGGTTACTGAGAGAGGAGGAAAAGGGAGAGGAATGGATGAAAGCGATAGAAAAAATGAGACAAGAAGGAGGGAGGAGAAGGAAGGTGGTGGATGAGAGAGCAGTATGAGTGAAATGTATGAGAAAAATATGAAAGGAAGGAAGCAAAGGAAACGGAAGTCCAGCATTAGAAATAAGTTAGAAATAAGTTAGATATAAGATAGTAGATATAAGAGCAAATAAGCAATATAAGCGTATTGAGGCGTGGGAGAGTGAGCGAGTGAGCGGTAGAGCGAGAGAGAGAGAGGTCAGGGACGTCAGGGATAGGAAGCACGAGAAATGTACAGGGTTGAGTACGTCCCTTAACGCTATTGTAAAGGTTTGGGTACGTTCCTCAAAAACGCCCTTTAAGGCCCCTTCGGGGCAAATAAAGTAATTATCTAACAAGTAAATTTTTTTTCGGTGTCTATTGCCTAGCATTGTGCAAGGGGCTTAACAATTAATATGACCATACGCGCATACTTTGGTGACGTAAAGTGCGCGAAATAAAAGTGTATTAAATATTTTTATATTTATAATTAAAAACATTTTAATAGTATTTCTTTATAATTGCTTCCTCATAGAGGAAGCTTTGTTTTCGTGAATTTTGTATATGAACCTTTGATTGCGTATAAAGTTGGGTCTGATCAACCAAATTTAAATGATTTATATATGAAATAGGGGTAGAAGAAACCAAAGAAAAGATTGTTTTTTTAGTTTTTGATGTTAATATGTTCAGAGTGTTCTAAAATGTCGAAATATTGTATTAAAATCGCATGTCCGTATGTGTGTATATGTGTGTGTGTGTGTATGTGCGGATTTCGTGATTGCTCTAACTTCCGCAAATATTGAGATATCGGACTGAATTTTTTTTTAATTGATAGAGTATTATTTAAGGAAGGTTGGTATTGAATTTGGCGATAATCGGTAAAAGGGTTCTTTTTAAAAAAATTTATAAATTTTTTAAAAAATGTCCGTGGTTGCTATAACTTTTGCAAAATTTGAAATATTGGGTTACTTCTAATTTTATTATATTCTTCAGTCTTTTCTACCCCTATTTCACATAATACTTTAAGATTAGGTTGATTATCGGTATATCTAATAATCGGTAAAAGGGTTTTTTCTATAAGGAAACAGGGAAGGAGGGAGGAAGGGAAAAAGGAAAAAAGGGAGGGAGGGAGGGAGGGAGGAAGGGAAGAAGGGAGGGAGAGAGGGAGAGAGAAAGAGAGAGGGAGGGAGAGAGAGACTATTTGCGTGTCTTATTACATATGTCCTCTGGGGCGAAGCCCGGGTAACCAGCTAGTTAATTATATTTACAGAAACGTTAGAGGATTTGCAACGGAAAATAGAAAAAGGGAGGCCAAAAGTTCTGCATCGTCACTTTTATTCTCTGCATCTTAAATAACCGACGAGGACGAAAAAATTAAAAAGCAAATACAGAAGGTTATCGACAAAACCCAGTTGTTAAAAAAAAATTAACAGCTATAAAGGCTTGTACAAAAACGGAGGTAAGTACATTCTCACAAATACGTGTATAAATTTATTTTTGAATATGCACCTAGATAGCCAAATGCAAAATTAGCTCCTAATAATATTATATTTTTTTAAACCGGTTGCGTAGTTTTTTGTTATACTTTTGAAAAGGATAATCGTAGAGTAATAAATAAGTTGTCATTCGATAGCTTATATAGTCTCTATGGGCGCTACTATCTATTATTTGGTATTCTACCTTACTCAGCTATGCTTAAGACTATGCACTAGCCTGCTACTAAGGTGCGCGCGATAAGATACGGCCCAAGGTTTGTGAATCGCAAAGGAGGCAAATAATGTAGGCGACACAAGTGATATCTAGTAAAACATTATATACATATATTTACATATAGTACATTGTACATAGAGTTAGTTATAGCTGCCGACGTCGTTGGGTGGCCTGGAAACCTCCTCGCTTCTTTGTCTGGTTCGCTACCGGCTTTCGCTGCCAGGATGGATGATCCGTGGACTCAGTGGATCTTCCTGCTGGTTAGGGAGCTCTGTCGTGAATTGGCGACTCGCGCCTTTATACCAGGCGACCGAGTGCCGTGATTGGTCGAGCCTGGGCCTAGGCAACCGGACGCCGTGATTGGCCGAGCTTGCGCTGAGGCGTCCGTGCGCCGTGATTGACCAAGCTTGCGCCTAGGCGACCGCGCGCCGTGGAAGGCGATTAACGCCGGAGGCGACTTGCGCCGAGGAGGCGGTCAACGCCGTAGGCGACTAGCGCCGGGAAGGCGATTAACGCCGGAGGCGACTAGCGCCGAGGAGGCGGTCAACGCCGTAGGCGACTAGCGCCGAGGAGGCGGTCAACGCCGTAGGCGACTAGCGCCGGGAAGGCGATTAACGCCGAAGGCGATTAACGCCGGAGGCGACTAGCGCCGAGGAGGCAGTCAACGCCGTAGGTGACTTTTACGCCAATGCTGCGTAGCGTCCGAGCGCTCTTGCTATCGGCGACTAGCGTCGGAGAGGATAAATCATTTTTCGATCTCGGGTCCCGTCAGGGACCGTCCTATATACCGCCGGTGCGGAATCTTGAACGCGAGTAAATGTTCCTCGCGGTGCGACGCCTAGCGGCGTCGTTGCGAACTGCCGGTAATGCAGTTGCCGTGCGAGCGTATGTCGCGAGTGGCGTATACCGCCACAGTCTCATTTTCCCGCTAAAGTCTCTAAAGTTTCTAAAAGTCTCTAAGGTCTCTAATCGTTGAATAGAGAGCCTGTTACTTATGAAGAAGCCATGTTAAGTAACGAAAGAGAGAATTGGAAAATTGCAGTCAAAGAGGAACTTGAATCTATGTATGCTAATCAAGTGTGGAAACTTGTCGATAGACAAGTAGAGAAATTAGATGGAAAACGACCTAACATAATAGATTCAAAATGGGTATTTAAAAGGAAACTAGAGATAAATGGATCTATCAGATTCAAAGCAAGACTTGTGATCAGAGGTTGTAAAGATAGAAACGTGTATGATATAAAATAGACATACGCACCTGTTTCAAGACTGTCATTGGTTAGATCTATATTGGCAATAATAAATAAGTATAACTTATACGCTTGCCAGCTAGATGTTAAGACTGCGTTTTTAAATAGAATTCTAGAAGAAGAAATATATATGGAAATTCCAGAGGGAGTAGAAGTGGATGAAAACACCAAGAAGACTAAGGTGTGTAAATTGACTAGAGCTTTGTAAGGATTGAAGATAAGTCCGAAAAGATGGAATAAGAGATTTTCAGAAGAGGTTAAAAAACTTGGATTAGAGAACGATCTACATGAACCATGGTTGTTCACATGAAGAAAAGAAGTAGCCCAGTAAAATGACAAAATTTGGAGGAAATAATACTGACTGGGCTGAAACTTTGTAAACAGGCTTGTTTTAGGGTACTATTTAACATATTAAAAGTCCCCACGTGTAGAGGTCCAAAAAATCAGTTTTTTGCAAATAATTCGGAAAATATCAATTTTACGGAAAATGTAGATATCAAAATTGTAGCTTACAAAATTCTGCACAATTTCATTTTTTATTCAAGTCTGTACGACCAAATGGAGCAGAGATAGAATTTTTTAACATCGGTAGTTTTGCGACGCAACGAAAACGCGTACGCGCGTCGCGTATTTTTCGCTAATATGTCGAAAATGGACTCTCGAATCGAAAAATGTTTTAAATAAAAGTTGTAGAGAATCTAATTACGAACAATTTCATTTTTTATTCATTTTTGTACGGTCCAAATTCGCCGAGTTATTAATTAAAAGACAATTTTATTTTATGTTGATAATGGATGTTTTGCATGTAAAAATCAGTATTAACTCTGAAAGTATAGGTCGTACACATATAGTATGTATAATGAAAGTTAAAGAGAATAAAATTTTGAACATGTTGATGTATGCATAAATCCATTTTGGTAAAGATAGCTTGAAGTTAAGAGCAAAAAACATGAAGAAATATCATTTTTCAGTGCATTTTGGAAAAAAACTTTTTCTAATTGGTTGGAGGCAGTAATGTTATGTATTTTTCTTGAAGATATTTTAATTATCTTTAAAATGAGAGGTCGTAGACCTTTTTTTTATTAAAACGTTGATGATTTACAGACGTTTAAATATTGAAGAAAAAAAATCAATTTTTGTTAAATTAACATTTTAGTCCAAAAATATATGGATAATAATTTTTCAAAAATTTATTTTACCTTGTTTTTATTACTTCATATATATATATGAACGTATGACGAGAACAGTATGACCATTATGAACACAATATTCAAACAACACCCTAGAAAACTATACACCTGGACATCCCCAGACAAGAAACATCGAAACCAAATCGATTACATCATGATAAGGGAGAGATGGAGGAGTTCAATATCCAACACACACACTACCGGGTGCCGATTGTCTCTCTGACCATGAACTCTTAGTATGCAGTCTTAAACTAAAGCTGCGTAAACCAATAAACAAGAACACAAACAAGCGAATGAAAATAACAGACAAAGATTCATTCATCAAGGTACTACAGAATGAAACACCGAAATGGTTAAAGGAGACCGAAGATAAAAATCCGGATTACATATGGCAATCGGCCAAAAAGTTTATAAAAGACTCCGTGTCGAAATCTTAGCCCAAGATAGCTGCAACCGAGCATAAACACTGGATGTCCGACAGCACCTGGGAATTGGTGGAACAACGCCGCAAGATGAAAATGAAAGGTGCTGAAGCACGAGATCTCAATTCTCTTAGATCCAAAATACAGGCTGCTTGTCGTAAAGATAAGAACCTAGCCTTGCAAAACATCTGCGAAGAGTTAGAGTACAACGCCCAAAGGTTTGAAACCAGGGACCTATACATGAAGATTAGAACCATCACTAGACAATTCAAGCCGAAGAACTGGGCCATAGAGAACTCTGCAGGTAACTGCGTTACAGAAATTCAGGAAATTGTGGAGGTCTGGCGGAAGTATTGCATGACTCTATTTGCTGATACCTGCGATGCATCCGATCACATCTCAATTACTGCAGATTCTGAACGGGAACCCGGTATTTTGAGAGACGAAATACGAGCTGCAATTAAACACCTAAAGCAAGACAAGGCAGTAGGAACGGATGAAATACCCATCGAAGTAATCAGGGATATGGGAAAATTTGGAGTGGAAATTCTGCACATCATCTGCTCTCGGATATGGGATACCGGTGAATGGCCTAAAAACTGGTTTCACTCCTTGTTCATCCCACTACATAAAAAGGGCCCAACCACGAAATGTAACAAATACAGAACGATTGCCCTCATATCCCATGCCAGCAAAGTACTACTACACATTCTGAATACTAGGCTACAAGCATACCTGAATCGAGAAATTGCACCCGAGCAAGCTGGCTTCGTAAAAGGAAGAGAAACGCGAGAGCAAATGCATATACTAAGGCAAATTATAGAGAAGGCCAGAGAATTCAACAACCAGCTATACATATGCTTCGTTGACTTTTGGAAAGCTTTCGACACTGTTAAATAAAACAAATTGTGGGAAGTTCTCACAGAAATGGGCGTGCCATATCACCTGGTATACCTCATAAAGAAACTATATGTAGGGAGTACAGCGGCAGTACGGTATGCACTGTGTATTCAGTGTACACCAGTTCAGTCAGTGCAGCTACTCCAGTGTACACTAGTTCAGTCAGTACAGCTAAAAAGAACAGATCCAAGGTGTCATGGTTGAACCCGGCATTTTTGCTGTTAGCGATCTGGTTAAACATCTGCGTTATATCGCTACTTAGAGATTATATGATCGCTTGGAAATATGTGCTTAAATTATTAAGCTATATAAATGTACTGATAAAAAAATAATTGGGGATTCTGTCAAATAAGCCGATAAAGATAGCGAGCGACTAAGTGGTCCTACGCGTTTCCTCTATTTCACACACGTACATAATATTTATGGAGAAATCATAATATTATTTACAGAAATTACAGATACTTGTTATTAACTGGCCGAATTTAATGGTATAGGTGATTTTCTCTTCTACTAGTTACATATTAGGTGCTTGCAAAAATTTATCGAATTTTTAGCATACTTGTTTTACTAATACGAGAAATATGCTAAAAATACGATAAACTTTTGCAAATCTATAATAATTTAATAGTTTATATAGTATTTTCAGCACATCTACCTATGTATGTACGCAAATAGAGTATTTCGTATAAGATTACTTTGAAGAATTTCTCGTTTTTTTTTACAGTTCTTTTACAATTTCCTTTAAACAAAACGTATCATAACTTCCTGACTTTCCTGGAAATCCTAAGAAAATTTATCTACTACATCCTTGATCACATTCAAACCCTTAATATTAAAAAAGTCAGATAATAGAGATGAAATATTTAATAAAGAAAGAGAAGTTGGTTACAGTCTTATTAGAATCCAACAAAAGTCTAGATGTATCAGAACATGTCAAGAACAGTTTTACTCTATCAGATGACTATGTAGAGTTAATAAAAGATAAACTCACAAATATACACAAGCTATTCTTGAGAAGATGGAAGGAGAGTAAATTCTGTAGAAGTTTCTTTACCAAACATAAAGAATGGCTTCAGGAGACATTTGTTCTCGAAATTGATACTACTCGTCCTTTCAACAACTTAACTTCGCGTTCTGTAGGTAGACCTGCAAAGAATTTTGAAGATTGTTCCACTAGTAGTAAGAGGCGCAAAGCACTTGATCTAATTGAAGAACATGGGATGGAAAAAGTAGAATACGCGTACAATTTAAGAGCGAAAACTTCGAAAAAAGTGAAATCGGAAGTACCTCTGAATTCCGAGGAAGCCTTGGCGCTTCTGATAGATTTAGATCTTACTAAAGAGCAATATTTGAAATTGCGATATATTGCAATTGCGCATAATAGCTCATTATTCCCTCCATATAGTCAGGTGTATACACATAAGAAGAAATGTTATCCTGAAAATATCAATGTTAACGAAACCGGAGCTAGCGTAGAATTGCAATCTTTTGTAGACCATTCTGCATCAAGAATTTTGTCCTTAAAAGAGGATTTGTTGCAAACTTTGCCTGAAGGCCAATTGACGATGGCTTGGAAATGGGGGTGTGACGGTTCTTCAGGACAAGCTGAATATAAGCAAAAATTCAATGTTGCTGCTGTTTCGGATTCCGACTTATTTATAATATCAGCAGTGCCTTTGAAAATTATATCGGAAAATAAAATAATTATATGACAGAATTTACAACCTTCATCAGTGAGATACTGTAGACCAATAAAATTTGAATTTGCTAAAGAATCGCAGGAGAAAACAGTCGCTGAAGTACAGAACATGAAATTGAAAATCGCGCAACTTGCAGAAACTATGTATAAAACAATTGCTGGTCAAAATTTTACAGTCAAACATGACTTTTTTTTGACAATGGTTGATGGGAAAGTAGTTCAAGCAATTACATCTACTCCGTCTGCCGCGACTTGCGTTATCTGTCGAGCGAAACCTACGGAAATGAACGACTTGATACGAGTGAGAGAAAAACTTGTTAATAATAAAAATTACGAGTTTGGATTATCAACACTGCATGCGTGGATAAGAACTATGGAATGTGTACTTCATATTGCATATAATTTATCTTTTCGAAAATGGATGGCAAAGGGAGACAAAGAAAAAAAACAAAAAATAACAGAAAAACAACGTATTCAACATGAATTTCGAAAGTTAGGTTTGATAATAGATGTTCCCAGACAAGGTTCTGGAACTTCCAATGACGGTAACACTGCGAGACGATTTTTTTCTGATCCAGAAATCACCTCTCAAATAACAAAAGTTGACAAACGATTAATTGAACAATTTTCGGTAATTCTTCAAGTGTTATCAAGTGGAAAAGAGATCGATGGAGAGAAATTTGATACATATGCATTTGACACAGCAAAGTTATATGTTGAGTTATACGGATGGTACTATATGCCTGCATCAGTACATAAAATTCTGATTCATGGCTCAGCAATAATTAATTCATTGTCTTTCCCAATTGGCGAATTATTAGAAGAAGCTCAGGAAGCACGACATAAAAATTATAGAAGTATACGTCTACATCATTCACGGAAACGATCCAGAATTACAACAAATGAAGATGTTATACATATGCTTCTCATTACTTCAGATCCAGTAATGTCGGAAAAAAGGAAAATTCTTCTAAAAAACAAACTAGAATTGCATCCGGATGCGTTAAATCTCTTATTGGATTAAAAGTAAGATCCATCTTCATAATACACTAATATTATATATGTCATAAGTTTTTTTTCCAGGTTTACATAATTTTAAATAATAACATTCATTAAAGAAGAGAGGAAACCGAAAATTTCGTTAATAACGAGCAGCATTAATAACATGTTATTATTACGTTATTATATGGACTTATAACAAGTGGTTTAAAAAGGTGTTTTTGTTTTTTAACTATTATTATTATTAGATGCATTTTTAAAAGCCCTACAACTTTGCTTCTTACATATTTTTTATTATAGTTGCTTATTTTCTAGATATTGAATATTGAAAAAAAAATAGCGTACTCATCCTACTGTGCGACGCCTCCTGGGGATAAGGTGGACCGAACGACGTACCAACGTCTCCATATTAAAAGAGCTTGACATACGACATAGGCTCTCATCGACAGTTCGGCTACGGATCCTGAATTACTTCGGACACATCACACGAAATGAAGAGTCCATGCAGCGCCTGGTAGTACAAGGCCAAGTGGAAGGCAAACGCCCACGCGGCCGATCCCCGACTAGATGGACGGATCTTATAAAATTGGCAACAAAATGCTCCATCACAGATTGTTCCCGCAGTGCCACAAATAGAGACAGATGGAGGCAAATTGCAAGAACCTCGGCGGAATCAATATAAGAAGTTCACACACATAACCACGACCACTCTGTCAAAAGTGTACGACTAAGAAGAAGATATATGAACGTGCTGGAGTAGTATAAGTCCTTCGCAAAGTATGTTTCATTTAAAAAAAAAGTTCATGAATATTGCTGTATTTTTGATAAATTGTGTGAAAAATTGCATTATCATTCTTTTTTTGTAAAAATCTCCGTTTCTATTAATTTTACGAAAAAACTTCAAGAGACCGAAATTAAAGCTGACGAAATTTCCTATAAAATAGAGTTTATGGCATGTAATTTTGAAGGCATCATGATGGGAAACTGGCGTTTCAAAAGACAGGTAAGTTTACGTATGTAGCAGATCATCACTATGAGTCGCCTGAAATGATGAAAAAACGTGTCCTTAACAATTTTTCTGTACTTATTGAAGTGTCAGAAGTTATTCTTGGCGTTTTTCTGAATCGTTTGGTACTAGGCCGATATTTTTAGGACCGATAGTACTGTATGTAAATACTAAAGATTGAGAAGAGTCCCGAAGCCAGTATGCGGCGCGCGGCGCGGCAAACACGTTACGACTCGTTTTATTTAAAAAATCATAACTCACGAACAAATTGACGAAGCTTAATGATGAAACACGCAAATTAAAGCTAAAAGTAGTACGAATGAGAAAAAGAAATAAGATAATTATTAATTAAATAAGAATACTTAATTTCGTTGCCGCAAATTTGGTAATTTTTAAATGGTACAGAAGAACTTTAACCCTTAAATGCCACACCTCTGTAGAATCTCGTAAGTTCACTAAGGGGTCTAAAAGACCCCAGCATGAAAAATGTCTCTTTACTCATTGATTTTTTTATCTTTAGTTATGACAATTTTTTTCAATGTTGTTCAAAGTCTAGAGAAGAGTATAAAATGCTATTATTGTTCAAATTTCAATTTCAACATAGTATAAAAAATTAAGTAAACTGAGTACTGCTAAGTGTACCAACGGGTAGGTCAATCACTCAACTATCATCAATGGGAGCATGAGCTCCATTTTTGGCAAAAACATTTGAAAACATTTCATTCTAAAGGATCTGAGTTCCGCTGGACCCCGGATGGCATTTAAGGGTTAAGGACTTAAAGGATGCTAGAAAAAGAATTTCTGAATAAGAAAAAATAAATTTGAAGTGTGACAGATATTTTTTATGTAAAACAATTAATTTTTTTATAATTGTAGCTCCTCTCCACCTCTTCCACCTGCCTCTGAGCCATAATTATTTTTTGTAGAATGTCAAATCTTTTTTTAACGACAATAATATTTTAAATAAGGAAGACTGGGGCTAACTCGACATCGGGGAAATGCATCTTTATGTGCCAGTATTATCAACGGGATTTGATGGCATTCTGAGTTATGGTGTAATTTTTAGCGCGACAAGCGTTTTTGATGGTGAAAAGTAATTTTTCTGATTTCTCGAAAATTTCTACTCTTTCATCGAGCTTTACTCTTGCAAACCTATATGTAAGTGATTTTCATGGAAAATTTGATGCTCTATATGAATCCGATAATCGTTTTTGAATATTTTCAAAATTTTTAAATTTTTGAATTGACAAAAGTGAAAATTGACGTCCGGGGCAAAGTCAACACCACGCCGTTTTGTCGGCTCTCAGGACTTTGAAATTTTTACCTAATGTTCCCTACTATAACAACTTCTTTTAGGGGTGCAATGGGGGAGATTATCTAACAATCATTTGTTTTCCGAAACAAACAACTGTTAGAAACTTGTGGAACACGAAAAAGCAATAGGGTTAATAAATTCTTGCAGCTGGATTATCTATGAATATTGTGAATTACATGTGTGAATTACTGTTTTTTTAGACATGTATATACATTTCAAATGTAGAAGTATAAAATAACAATTAATTTATAAAATGTGAGTATTTTATTTATATTAGTGTTCATGTAAACATTTTTTGATTTGAAAGTCCATTTTCGAGATATTAGCGAAAAATACGCGACGCGCGTACGCGTTTTCGTTGTGTCGCAAAACTACCGGTGTTTAAAAAAATTCTATCTCTGCTCCATTTGGTCGTACAAACTTGAATAAAAAATGAAATTGTGCAGAATTTTGTAAGCTACAATTTTGATATCTACATAAATTTCCGTAAAGTTCATATTTTCCGAATTATTTGCAAAAAACTGATTTTTTGGACCTCTACACGTGGGGACTTTTAATATGTTAAATAGTACCCTAAAACAAGCCTGTTTACAAAGTTTCAACCTAGTCAGTATTATTTCCTCCAAATCGACAAATTTCGAGTCATTTTACTGGAAAAATGGTAGTAATACTGCTTTATGTGGATGACATGCTGATCGCAAGTAATGACTTAAAGAAATTGGAAGAAATCAAAAGCAAATTAGATGAAATATTTGAGACTAAGGATCTTGGAGAACCAATGTGCTTCTTAGGAATCACAATAGAGAAAAATAAAGAAGACAAATATATAAGTATCCATCAAGCTCGATATACAGAAAGCGTGCTGAAAAAGTTTCATATGGAGGAATGCAAACCGCAAAGTACTCCTATGGTCACTAGAAAAGTAGACAATAAAAATAAAAAGAGCAGATTAGAAGAATCGAACATTGAAGATGTGATCCAAAAAGAAGAAATCAAAAAAGTGCCTTATAGAGAAGCTATTGGAAGCTTGATGTATCTAGCAAACGCTACAAGACCTGATATAGCTTTTGCAGTAAACTATTTGGCAAGAAAACAATTAGAGCCCACAGAAAAAGATTGGCGAAATGTGAAAAGAGTACTTATCGTTAGATATCTGAAAGGAACGGTAAATAGAGGACTGATATTTAGAGGAAGAACAAACAGGCTAGAAGCATTGACAGATGCAAGTTTCAGGGATTGCGCTGATTCTACATTTACTGGAGGATATATTATCAAGCTATTTGGAGATGTGAAAGCATGGAGGAGCCATAAACAAACATACGTCACACTCTCTACATGTCAAGCGGAATACTTAGCAATGAGTGAGGCATGTCAAGAAGTGATCTCACTGGACAAGTCACTCAGACATGTTGTTGGAGAAACATTCTTTCCGTCAACAATATGGTGTGATAATAGAGCAGCAGGAAACTGCATTAAAAAAGATGGAAGTCACAAACGTAAGATGTTTGATGATGAACTAGAGGAGATAAAGAAAAATTTAAAAGAAAGAGAAGATACTGGGAACCGAAAGCACATGGCAGATACACATGGAGATTTTGTTAAACAATGTGTAGACCAAGGAAAAGTAGAAGTTAGATGGATAAACACTAGAGAAAACTTAGCTGATATCATGACTAAACCGTTACCTTTGGAAGCATTCGTATATCTTAAAGATAATATAGCGAATTTAGAGTTTAAGAGCAATTGAAAGCGAAATCTTACTCTGAACTAATATTTTGCCATTTTTCAGATAAGAAAGAGACTTAGAGGACCCGAGCCAACTACCCGCACAAAGGGAAAGAGTGTTGGAAAAATGCTTTGTGCAAGTAGGGCACTCGCGCCCTGCGAGAGGGCACTACATGGCGCAGCAACGCTGGCGCGCTGCCGTGCGAGGCGACACTCGATTCTCAGCCATCGACGTGCTCAGACATTCCGATTCACTAAGTGTGATATTACGTATATATATACAATAAAGAGTTTATCTAGTGTGTATAAAAAGTAGAAGAGTTCATTCCCTCTACATCTCGCCACATCCCGTAGCATTCTCGACGGAAATTCTAACAATGTATCTAATGTTTACGTGTGTAATGATTAGGTTTTCAATGTGAAATTTAATTAATTCTTTTAAAATGAATATTATTAAGAGACTTTTATTTAATTAACAATTTTTATTATATCAAATATTGTATAAGTAAAAATTCAATTTTTATATTTTTGAAATAAAGATCTTTTTATGAAATGAGGATTCAATTTCTGTTAAAATAGATATTACATTTTGCATTTTTTAATTTAGATATATATAAAAAATTGCTTTACATCTGACTGAAATAATATATTTTTTTATTTAGCAACGTATTTATTAATAGTAATATTTATCTTAATAAAACGGCGAGTATATTAAGAAAATCCGGAATTAATTTATTGACTTAAATAAACAGTGTAAAAACGATCGCGCGACGGTAAAATATCTTGTGTTAAAAAAACAGAAACAAGAATAAACATTTGTGTAATTTGGACGTCATACATCATCGCTGTTTGAAGCACAAGCTCGCGCAAAAGCCTGAACTCACGAATAACAAATTAGGAGACGACACATTAACCGGTGAATTGACGAAAAGAGATTGTGTATTCTTATCAAAGATCATATAGCAGTCACATCATTATAACTTTTCAAACATGAGTATTTTTGTTTATATATCGAATAAATAGGCTATTGTAAATTATAATTCAGAAGAATAATCATTAAGAATATAATATCCCTTTCTGAGTCGGAATTGAGATGGCACTTTTATGGTATAAGACATACAATTCTTTCATATATGTCTATCTATTTTTTATAGCAGCTTCACAATTCTTGACGTAATCAAGATTAATACAAAATCAATCCGTCTCAAAAAAAGAACAGTTTACATAAACACATAATAAATCATACATGCAAAATATGTTCACTGAATAAAGAAACTTCATATGAATTCATGAGTCAATCTAATTGTAATTCGTAAAGGAATATGTGGCACAAAACTCTTTATTATAATCAGTCAAAGAATTGTTATTATGCCAATGATCTATCGTAATAATTATTATACAGTCCACACTATATATATATATATATATATATATATATATATATATATTGTTGCGCCCGTGCTCTGACGCCCGTTACATAGCGGCGAGTTGCGAAGCGTCCCTGACGACCGGCTGTTTATTGATTTATCGATTGACTACGATTTGTTGTTGTTTGTTCTGGGCCTCCGTCTCGAGCGAACGTTTCGGTTTACGTTGACTATAGATTTACGCAATAAACTTCCCTTTCCTTTCTACCATCCTGTGTTCCCTTATTTCACGGGTCGCGAGAAAGCGCGCGAGCGTGTGCGGGAGTGAGAAGGAAGCGAGCGGAAGTTGCTGGATCGCAACATTTTGGGGGCTCGTCCGGGATTGAAGGACGAGCGACGAGCGACAGAAATTCAGTCGGACGGAATGGCCTCATCGGCGCTTTCCTCGAGGAAGCGGGCACGAGTGGAGACTCCGCAGACAGACGCCCCGGAAGCGACGTCGTTAGCGGCGACTCTGCGAGACGTCATCGAGGAAGTGCGGCTGCTGCGCGAAGGACAAGAGCGGAGGGAGGCACAGCATGCGGAGGAGTTGCGGCGCCGGGACGAGGAGCTACAACGTCTTCGCACACAGCTAAATCCTTTTATTAATAGAGCGACCGGAGAAATGCGGGATTCGGGGGTGCGTTCTGCGTTTCCCGGGTCGGGTGATGAGCGCGCGAATCCGTCGGCTTTTAACGTATTTCCGGGAGTGAGCGGCGCGCGAGTGTGCTCGGCGGCTTGTGCCGCACCTCCGGGAGTGAATGACACGCGCACGGAGCTGGGTTATAAGCTCAAGCCCGACGAAGATGGATCGGTTCCGTTGCGAGAGTTTTTCTCTCAATTTGAGATCATCGCGCGTGCGAATCAATGGAGTGACGCGTCGAGAACTATCGCGTTAGCTTCGTGCTTAAGAGGGAAGGCGCGCTCGATTCTGGATTCGGTCGAGAATATTGGGAGCTTGCAGTACGCGGAATTAAAATCAAAGCTGGAATTACGTTTTAGGGAGGGACACCTCTCTCAGAATTATTATTCGCTTTTCACAAATCGAAAACAGAAATACGGGGAGGATTTTGCCTCACTCGGTTCCGAGCTGGAGAGACTTGCTCGCCTAGCATACCCCGAGTGCCCTTACGCGGTCCGAGATAAAGTTGCGTGCTCACAATTTATTTCGGCACTTTTGGACGGTTTTGTAAAGAGAACGTTACAATTGGAAGGAATTACCTCCTTAAAGTTAGCGGTAGAAAGGGCGAAAGCTGTAAAGGCCATTCACGGAGAGAATTATGGAGGTTTCGAGAAAAGAAAAGAGAATTTTGGTAAGCGTTTCGAAAAAGGGGAAAAGAAGGACGACGCGCATGAGGAAAAGAAGGAGGAGAATGGCCGCAAGGGTTTCTCGCGTAATAATCGGTACCGCGCTTCCTCTAATAAGGAATGCTGGCTTTGTGGAAAAGTCGGGCATTTCCGGGCGGAATGTCCCGGTAATACGAAAAAGGGAAACGCGGATTAGTTACTCTCGGCGGGGGGAGAGTGACCTGCGCGAACAAAACCTCGGATGTAGAGATACGTTCCGTTACGGGTTCCGTTAGCAATAATAAGTGTAATTCTTTTAATTTCTGTTACAAGGGGAAATTAGATGGGAAGGATTGTAATTTTAAAATTGACACGGGTTCCGATGTTTCCATTTTAAGTAGGAAGTTTCTTGAGGAGACTAAAGGGAAAATTCGGGTAGAAAATTGTTTTCTACGATATCCTACCGGGGAGAAGGTCCCTGTGGAGTTCAAAGTTGAGGTAGAAGTACAAATCGGGGAATTTTCGGAAAAGGTTTCGATGTTCGTGGCCGAAATAAATGACGAATGTTTGTTAGGAGGAGACTTTTTGAAAATCGTAAATTTAGGGGGAATTTTTGATTCGGTTTTTAGAAAAATAGAGCCGAGTGATGGAAAAGTTTTAAATTGCTCTCGGGTAGAGAATTTTTCTGAAAATGTCGCCCCCTTCTTAAGGGAACTATACAAAAAAAATTTTGAAGATCTAGATAAAGAACAGAGGAAAGTTTTCGCTGAATTTTTAAATAAATTTCAGGATGTTTTTTCTGAAAACGTAGTTGCGGGGAATTGTGAAGTTGTTAATCATGAGATTAACTTAGAGGAAGGAACTACTCCAATTGAACAAACTCCCCGACGTATTCCTTTTCGTATGCGAAAGGAAGTCGACGAAATTATTGAGGAAATGAGAGAACAGGGCGTGATCGAGGAGTCATATAGCCCTTGGATTTCTCCGGCTGTTCTTGTAAGGAAGAAAGATGGTTCGATTCGTTTTTGCGTTGATTTTCGGGGAATAAACAAAGTGACTAAAAAGGATTCTTATCCTTTGTCCAGGATAGACGATATCTTAGATCAGTTATCAGGTTACAGTTGGTTTTCTACTCTTGATCTTAAGAGCGGTTACTGGCAAATTAAGATCCGTCCGGAGGATCGCGAAAAGACAGCTTTTTCTATTGGAAAGGGACTTTGGCAATTTACAGTAATGCCCTTTGGATTGTGCAACGCCCCTGCCACATTTCAACGGTTAATGGAAAAGGTCCTACGAAAATTATTATCGAAGATTTGTTTGTTATACTTGGACGATGTAATCGTTTTTGGTAAAAGTTTTGAGGAGATGATTAAGAATTTGGAGGAAGTATTTTCTCAATTACGCTTAGCCAATTTGAAAATTAATCCAAAAAAATGTGTGCTTTTCCAAAAAAAAGTTAGATATTTGGGACATGTAGTTTTGGCAGAAGGCGTTGCTACGGATCCCGAAAAGATTGCTGCCGTGAAAGATTGGGAGATCCTTCATTCTAAGAAGCTGTTGCGCAGTTTTCTCGGTTTTTGTTCTTATTACCGAAAATTTGTGAAAGGTTTCTCTTCCATTGCCAAACCCCTTTTTACATTGACTGGGAATCAAGTTAAATTTATTTGGGGAAAAGAATGTCAAGATTCTTTTGAGAATTTGAAACAAGCGTTGACGTCTCCCCCATTACTTTCTTTCCCGAAAGGGGAGGGTGAGTTCGTGCTAGACACGGACGCCTCTAACATCGGTATCGGTGCGGTGTTATCGCAAATTCAGGACGGGCAGGAAAAAGTTATTGCGTATTTCAGCCGTGTGTTAAGCAAGACGGAAAAGAATTATTGTGTCACTTGACGAGAATTACTAGCAATAGTGAATTCGGTCAAATCTTTCCGACATTATCTTTTAGGTCGAAAGTTTATTATCCGTACGGATCATGCTTCCCTTAGATGGCTCATGTCCTTTAAAGATTTAGAAGGACAATTAGCTCGCTGGTTGGAGAAGCTCCAGCAGTTTGACTTCGAAATTGTCTACCGAAAGGGACTTTTGCACGGAAACGCCAATGGTCTATCTAGGCGTCAGTGTGAAGAAAACGGCTGTACATTTTGCAAAAGAATAGAGGAGAGAAATGCTGAGGCGTTAAAAAAGACAGTTGCACGGATAGTTTTAGAGGGAGAAATTTTGGAAGATTTGGGAAAGCAGCAGCAGGAGGATCAGAGTATCGCAATAATTTATCGAGGTAAGGAGTTGAGGAAACGTCCGACTCGTTCTGAGATCTCCTCGAGAGACGTGTCAGCGCGGATTTATCTATCCTATTGGGATGCTCTTGTTTTGAAAAATGATGTTCTCTATAAGAGGTGGGAAGCCCCTAATTTGAAATCCAGGATTTATCAACTTGTGGTGCCACGGAGTCGAATTAAGCAAATTCTGGAGAAGGCACTTGATTCTTCGTCAGGAGGTCATTTTGGAGTAAACAAGACTCTTGAGAAAATCCGGAAACGATTTTATTGGGCAACCTGTAAACGAGACGTGGAGGACTGGTGTAGGTCTTGTGAGATCTGTGTTGCAAAGAAGGGCCCCTCGGAGAAAGGAAAGTCTCCGTTGCAGATCTTCAATGTAGGAGCTCCTTTCGAAAGGGTCCAGATGGACATACTTGGTCCTCTTCCATTGACTAAGTCTGGAAATAAGTATTTGTTAGTTATTGTAGATTGCTTCACTAAATGGGTGGAAGCTTTTCCTTTGAAAAATATTAGAGCGAGAATAATGGCCGAAACTTTTGTTAGTCAGTTTGTTTCTCGACATGGGATTTCCTCCGAAATCCATACGGATCAGGGGAGAAATTTTGAGTCAAGGCTTTTCGCGGAGGTAGTGAAACTTCTCGGGATCAGAAAGACGAGGACTACCGCCTTGCATCCTCAATCAGATGGCCAGGTCGAAAGACAGCATCAAACAATTATAAATTACTTAGCTAAGTATATCTCCGAAAATCAGAGGGATTGGGATCAGTGGATTCCTTTATTTCTTTTGGCTTATAGATCTTCGAAGCATGAGGTCACCGGAGTGACTCCTGCAGAGATGTGTTATGCTCGAGATCTTAGGTTACCCTTAGACCTATTACAAGGAAGCCCTCCGGTTCTTCAGGAGGAGGAGCCTGGATCGGTGGGCGGGTTCGTTAAGAGATTGAGAGAAAATTTGGAGGGGATTCATTCTGAGGTTAGAGAAAGGATGAAAGTTAAATCTTCTAGAATGAAAATCTGGTACGACCGAGGTACTAGGAAGAATCTTCCTCGCGAAGGACAGAGAGTATGGTTTTATAATCCTCGAAGGAAAAAGGGGAAAGCTCCGAAATTGCAGAGTAACTGGGAGGGTCCTTTCTTAGTTGTGAAAAGATTAAGTGATGTGGTCTTTTGTATCCAAAGGACGCCCAAACACAAAAAGAAAATAGTACATGCGGATAGGTTAGCTCTCTATTCGGAAAGAACGGTGGGAAATTCTTAGAGAATCGGAACCCGGAAGGCTGTTTGGGGTTTTCTTCTAAAAAGTTTACGTTTTACCAATGTTGCTGCGTGTAATGTTACTATTTTTGTTGAAGGAGAGTCTTCGTTCCTGGGGAATAAGAAGAGATTCTTAAGGGATCTGAAGCGGTTCGTCATCCAACCGAGACTTTCTCCTAGGAAGAAGCCGCCTGCCCACGGTTTTTGACCCATGGTTTTCCCGTGGGCCATAGGGCGAATGCCGGGCGTGGACTAGGGGAGCCTTGCGGGGCGCCGGGTCCATGGGAAGTTTCCCCCCCCCTTGTCCGAAGAACTCAGGAGCTGCGTCGTGAAGAGGATGGCGACTACGGGAACGGAAGAGGAGTGGCGCGAAGGAAAAGGACGGTTTCTCCTGCAAGAAGTATTGGGAGTCGCCCGAGAGTAGGCTAGTTGGGGGGAGGCTGGCCAGCTCCCTCCAAAGAAGAAGCTGAAAGGGGACTAGCCTGAAGAAGCGGATTGAGATGAAAAGGATGGGGCCCGGTAACCCGTTGCAGCAGCTCGGGGTAGGGCGAGGACCATCCACGTGCTCTGGAGTCCGCAGCAGGGAGAGCCGCTGGGACACTGCTCTCCAGGATTGTCGGGACGACAATCTTGAAGAGGGGGAGCAGTGTTGCGCCCGTGCTCTGACGCCCGTTACATAGCGGCGAGTTGCGAAGCGTCCCTGACGACCGGCTGTTTATTGATTTATCGATTGACTACGATTTGTTGTTGTTTGTTCTGGGCCTCCGTCTCGAGCGAACGTTTCGGTTTACGTTAACTATAGATTTACGCAATAAACTTCCCTTTCCTTTCTACCATCCTGTGTTCCCTTATTTCACGGGTCGCGAGAAAGCGCGCGAGCGTGTGCGGGAGTGAGAAGGAAGCGAGCGGAAGTTGCTGGATCGCAACAATATATATCCAATACATGATATACATATATATATATATATATATATATATATATATATATTTGAAAATTATCCAATGCAATGTTACGGAATAATAGAAACGCGCCTCGGTTGTACGCGGTGCTCTCAGCGCACACGCACATGGCACGCACTTGTGTGCGGTACAGAGTCATCTGTCACACACATGCTACCGAAGCCGTAGCAAAAAATAAAAATATCGACATATTGATTATTTTTCATTCCAATTCCTACCACCCTGTGGTACGGCGCTGTAATTCGCGTTAGAGTTCGCTAGTTTTCTTTACCGACGCCGATCGAGTTCGGCTACGGCTCCTGCATCCCCTTAAATTCAATACTTTACCACCATCATCTGCGTCCGTTGAAAGAATGTTTAGTCGTGCAAAAATGACTAATCTTCCCCAATATAACCGTTTGTCCGATAGCAGTTTCAAAAGAAGAGTCGTGAGTAGAATGAATTTAAATACCAACTTCAATTGAATATAGTGTTAATTTTTACTGACGCTCTTCTTCCAGTAATTCTTTTTATTTGCTATTAATAATCATAATAATAATCATAATAATAGAAATGTTTAATTACTAAAACACTGAAAAAGAAAACCATAAAATCGATTATAATAGATTTATAAATATTTTGTTTAATTTACATATTCCTGTAAATATTTTATTTAATTGTTGTCAATAGTTTGAACTTTATAACGTGTTGACATCAATAAAACTACAATAAAAATATACATATAAATAAATCATTATCAATGAATAAATACTTAGTACTTTATATTACCCAAAGTATTATACTTTAGAATTAGCAAATGAAGAATTACTAATTAATTTTTAGTTAAAAATTAGCAAATAAAAAATTACTAAATACTTTTTTATTTAAGAATTGGTAATAATTTATGTCTTTGACTTTGCGGGTACTTAGATTTTTTCAGTACTTAAAATACAAAAATACTTAAAGTCGCCCAACACTGTTATATACTATGTTTACGCGAGCGTTTTACTTCCGTAGTAACTTATACGATAATTCCTCTGCGTAAACGGAGGTTTTGTAGTAACTTATGATAATTCATCCCGCGTAAACGAGTAAATTATCGTAAGTTACTACAGAAGTAACGCTCGCGTAAACATACAAGTTTGACAACTTTTACAAGGCAGCATATACGTACGTGTTTGTACGATTTTGTAGATACACCTTCCTTCTTAAAGATCTCTCGGCATCAGCTCTCTACGGTCAATACTTATATATATTTCACTATCTGTCACGACGCGGCAACGGTCACGACTATCACACACTTATCCTTTTCTAGGTTGTAAAAAACTGTCACGCACTGCGACAGTGCACGAGTGCACTCTCGTGTCAAAAATGAGAAAGTGACACACCAGCCGCCATTTTTGTCCGACGTGGACGTTTCTTAAATAAAAATGTTCCACATTTGGACTTTGCATCGCAATATCTTCGCTCGTAGGGCACGTAACGGAAAAAATAAAGACTCTTATTTATAAATCAAACCCCATGTTATCGATCAAGCCTACTTAGAAATTGATCCGTTCACTCGTTATTGAAATCTCAAAATCTCGGGTACTCGCAACTCGTGCGTTCGCGTAAATGAGTCACGGTGCGTCTCGCTTCGCGCGTACTTGGCGCGAGACATTACCGTGTCTCTTGATTTTCATCGCATCACGAGATATAATGCACGTATGTAACTTCATTTTTGCGATTACCTTCATCTTAATCACCTTCATCACACTTAATTGTAATAATTTTCTGCTAAACCTGTTATATAAATACTTATGATATAAGGCGATTGTTAGAAACGGGTAATAATACGACGAGACGAGATTGTGTTGTGTGTGTCATCTGGTAGTTTAGTCGCGGTACTAAAAATAGTAATATCAAGCTGTCAAATAGGGCAGCCTGTTCGGCGTTGCAGCGGCGTCGCGGAAGTTGCGAGATCGCGCGCGAGAGCGGCGCGTGTTGCGTAGCGCCCCAGGAACGGTTCACGTTGCGACGGTGTAAATGCTGGCCCGCGCATGCGCGGGCGGGCTCGTTCGTGCGTGCAGCCCGGCGAGACGGTCATTCTCGAATAGTCGGTCGTTTCGTACGCATCATTTTGCGAACATTGAGTTGTGCCTTCCGATATTACAAAATCTCGTAACGAGATCCGTATTGTTACGGTTGTGGAAAAGCAGGGAGGTCTGGATATCTGCTTATCTTCTTTACGACGCACGGCCAGATTAATCCCGTTGTATGCGTCGAAAAGGACGCAAAAGGAAGGCGCCAATGATAGTTGTATGGCTCAATCGCCATTCTTGAGAGGGACGACGCGGCCATTGTGGATAAAAACGGACATCCTTTATCGGATTAGTCATTGAGACTATCAATCTTAAGATTATCGGACGGAAACACGGAAAACCTCAACGCAAAGGTATTTTCCTATGTACTCTTGCATTCATTGATCGTACAATACAAAACTGACAACGGGTTGGCATCGGATAGTGAACTAACGTTCCTCATGTAATGACGATCTTTGATTGCAGAGTTGAGTTACGGACAATGTGAGGAATACTTCCTTCACTTATGCACAAAACGGATTAAAACTAAAGATGATATTTGCTTAAAACTGAGCTCAGTATAATTAACAATATTATAACGTGATTGCAACCAGATTATTATCGTAAGTCAGAGATTTCCTTCTCGTAAATGCGAAACGTCGCAATTAACATTCAATTTATTTGCGTTTAATGTTCAATACTTGCGTTTTATATTCAATTGATTTCGTCTATTTCAACTACCGTGCGTTTTATATTTACATATTTGCGAGTTGTATTTAGTTATATTGCGTAATAGTTTACTATATTGCTGGAATACATGAGTCAATAGGATATTCAAGTGTTACTTGATTGGCGATATATATATATATATATATATATTGTTACGCCCGTGAAGTACGCCCGTGCCGCGCGACATGTGAATCGCTCGCTACGTTGTCTTTCGTCCTTAGTGACGGCGTTGCTGTTGATAATTACGACTGTCAGATTCGTTCTGGGTTTCCGTCACGATCGGACGTGTTAACCCGAGCTCTGTATACAAACGAATCATTATTAAACGAGTTCCTTTTATACAAATAACGAGCCTTATTCATTGAGCGATCAGTGCCTTAGTGCGCGACGCGAGTGAGTGCAAGTGTGAGTGAGCGACATACGCCCGGCGAGCGTAACAATATATATATATATATATATCGTACTATTTAATATTTATAATTAATAGAAAATTATAAACGATGCGTTATGTATGATAAATTTGGCAGAATTGCTTTTATCAAATAGAATTAATTTGCGATTAGTTGAAGGGAATAAAAGAATAAACAAATCAGGTAAGTTTCAGACACGTGTTACAGGTGTCCATCTGTAATTATCAAAAATATCGATACCTGTAGATATCGGTACATATACAATTGCGAACAACATTCATTGTCAGTAAGACACGCAAATAAAAATAAATAAAAAATTTTACAGTTAACGACTTATTAACATTAATCATGCTATATTGCGATTATGTTTTATGTTGAAATTGAAAAATATATACAAGGTGTACAACTAAAAGAGTTACAGATTATTATTTTTAAAAAACTAAGCAAAATATTAAATTGTTGTTTTCTTTAGAAATAATAGTCCGTAACACTCTCAGCTTCATACCTTGTATATACTGTTTATAAGATTATAAGATATATTGTTTATAAGATTAAGATGCGTAACACACTACAAAAAAGCGTGATATCCGTACAAAATTACCTTTTTAAAAAAAAGGTAAAAAAGGCGCCAAGTACACGCATAGTAGTGTATATGTATTATGTTGTTACCCTGTTATGTTGTTACCTCGAAAAAAACAAAGTGGTAGTATTATACCTCCAAATAGCTTTACCCTGTACATACTGTTTATAAAATGAGTAATACTACAAAAAGGCGTGATATCCGTACAAAATTACTTTTTTAAAAAGAAAGTAAAAAAAGGCGCCAAGTACACGCATAGTAATGTATATGTTGTTACTTAAAAAAAAAAGAAAGTGGTAGTATTATACCTCGAAAAAACCTCAGTAACAAGTAGTAGACGTAATCTTTATATCTCGAAAAATCTCGAAAAAATCTAAGCAGTAGTATCTTTATTTCCGAAAAATTATAACCCAAGTGATACACATTACAAAATTATGTTACCTTATCAAAAAGAAGAGTCGCGCTTCAAGTAATATATTACAATTACAAAAAAGAAATGATATTTCTTTAAATTACAGCGCCAATTACAGAGAAAACATATATATTGCCTCAAAAAATAATTGTTACACTACTTTGAAAAATCTTTACATTGTGTCAATTAGAAAAGAATGTATGATAACAACTTTATAAGATTAAAAAATTTTATTTAAATTTAACAAAAGAATACAAGATATTTAAATACAAAGTTTACATGTGTATTTTTTAGTGGTCACAAAGAATTACAGAGGTAACAGTACAAAATAAAAATATTTTATTAAAATACATGAATTTTTCTTGTAAAAATACTTGGCGCTGCTAGACATCAAAATTTTAAATAAATAAATAAACTTATCCTATACTTAATTATAAGGCGCATTATTCGCCGTCGTCACGCACACCCATATCACTCGCTCGCTCATACACACCACGCTGATAATCATTTTGTTACTCTCGTCGCATTCTTCTCTGAATTATTTTTATTTATTGTTGTCCTTATTTATTTAAAATTTCGAGGTCTAGCAGCGCCAAGTATTTTTACAAGAATAATTTATTTTTTTTAATAAAATATTTTTATTTTGTACTGTTACCTCTGTAATTCTTTGTGATTAAATCTTTTATAGTCTACCACTTGTTACTTATATTTTTTTGAGGTATAATACTACCACTTTCTCTTTTTTCGAAGTAACAACATATACACTACTATGCTTGTACTTGGCGCCTTTTTTTACCTCTTTTTTAAAAAAGGTAATTTTGTACGGATATCACGCCTTTTTGTAGTATTACGCATTTTATAAACAGTATGTACAGGGTAAAAAAATTAGAGTCGATTGTATATATACAATACGTCATTTACCTTTTTGCATGACATTTTCAATTTTCACCATCAATTATCACTCAATCACCACATTTATTCAATAAAAAATATGAAAAGAATAAAACTGCAACACGTATTAAACATGTGTATCGAACATCTTAACCTCACGCTGACGGAGTATATGTTAAATGGAGTTTGATGTTTGATCAGTTTGATGACATATGGAGCGGTCCCAATATGGCGGTGCTGGAGGTAATGGTGGGGATGCGAAGTCTGTAGTGGGGGTTCAATGTCGCTTCTCTCTTTATATAGAACTTTAACCGGAACCAATAGTAATCATTTCGATGAAATAATTAACGTCGATGCAATTTTAATTATTGTTTTGGATTTTTTTCAAAGATTGTCAGAATTTTATCAAAGTTTATCAGCGACAAACCTCGATTCTTGCATCTGATACATTAAATATATTTTTTAATTTTTAAGCGTGATATTTATTACGGACCATATTTATTACACGCTTATGCTTTTTAAGCGTAATGTCTACTACGGGCAAGATTTGCTATTACAAAAATAAAAAAAAATCTTATTAAGCTAATAATAGGGTATTATAATAAGGCATATTTATAATTAAACAACTAGCCATATACATATATACATCTTTATTAATCAATCAGGTAGTCTGTAATGTCACATATTCGGCCATTTTGGAAACATTCCTTGATCCATTTACATTTGACAATTTTTATAGATGTTTGCTCACGTGCATTTACGTTTCTCACAATAGTGATTGTTCGATATAGTGGAGTCGCAATAGGGGTCAGGGCGGTGGCGGTGAGTTACAGAGTCAAGATGTGGTAACAAACAATATATATTCTGTGTTTATATGTACATGTTTGGTTGTGCTGGTTATATAGTTAATAAAGAATGTCAGTGCCAATGCACAGTTTAAAGCTTAAGTTGGCGGATGGCCTTCATTGCAATGGGCTTAAGGCGCGGGTCCAATAAAGATCCGTAAACCTAACCCTAACCGTAACACCGTAACCGTAAGAAATCGCCTCCTATCGTCTACAATGACAGCCCATAATCATAACGGAACGTAACATAAGAACCGTAAACCCATAACGCAAATTCGTGTTTGCGTCGATTCTAACCTCTGTGTTAACTGTTACAAAGTGCAAAAATTTTGCTATAATGGATATTTATCGTGTTAGAAAAACAGCTCTTGTGGCTATTAACTTAATAGCGATAATTCTGCAGTTATTGCGGAAAAAGAAAGATTAAACGAAAATATTGGGTTCGGCCAATGTTATTACAGCGGAAACAAAAAGGCCATTTTCATACTCTCTTTCAGTTTATGAAAGACAATGACGATGAACAGTTTTTCAAGTTTACTAGAATGACTGTTTCACAATTCAAAAAACTATTAGAATTAGTGCAAGAGTCTCTGATAAAAAGAAGTATTCGAGAGCCTCTGTCGCCGGAACATCGATTATGTATTACTTTGTAGTAAGTATATTTTGTAATACTTTCAATAATTTGTTGTGTTTTTTAAACTATTATAACACGAATATTTTATTTTATAGTTATCTTGCTCATGGTTGCAGTATGCAAACTGTTGCATGGAACTTTTACGTGTCAAAATCAACTGTGAGCAAAGTTATCCGTGACACTTGCAAGGTTATATGGGACAAGTTATCGCCTATATGTTTTCCAAGACCTACTGTTGACGATTTCAGAAGGTACTCACAAGATTTCCAACAGTTGTGGAATATGCCAAATTGTTTCGGGGCGATTGATGGAAAGCACATTGTTGTACAAGCTCCTTACAATACTGGGACCTGTTTCTTCAATTATAAAAAAACATTCAGCATTGTGTTAATGGCAGTTTGTGATGCTAACTACATTTTTACTCTTGTTGATGTTGGTGCTTTCGGTTCACAAAGTGACGGAGGAGTCTTTAAAGAATCAGCTTTTGGAATAGCTCTTGATAACAACCAACTGGAAATACCAGACGATAGCTGCTTACCAGAAACCGACACAAAGTTTCCAGTTTCCATATTATATGGTTGCAGATGAAGCGTTTCCTTTGAAAAGCTATATTATGCGACCATATCCTGGAACTAAATTGGACAAGACACAAAAAACTTTCAATTACCGTCTTTCTCGAGCACGTCGTGTTATCGAAAACTCTTTTGGCATTTTGGCCAGTCGTTGGCGAATCTTCCGATCAACAATTATTGCACATGTTGATACTGCGGAATGGATTGTGTGTGCAGGATTGTGCCTTCATAACTTTCTCCGGATGTCAGAATTAATCTCAAAATCAGAAAATGCTACGTACTGTCCTCCAAATTACGCTGATACATGGGACGACAATGGGAATGTCATATCTGGACAGTGGAGACAATGCGAAGAGAATATCATCTTTAGGAACATGGGAAGAATAGGAGCTAATAATGCTACACGCAAGAATGTTACCTTACGTGACACGCTTGCCGAGTACTTAATTTCTCCAGAAGGCGCTGTTTCGTGGCAAGAAGCATATATTACGAGAGGATCATTTTAATTGTACAACTCGCGAAAATATTAACTATTCAGTACGACATATATTTTGCAGAATGTTTATTATTCATTTATTTTAAATGATTCATTAAATAACAATCTTATTATGTATTACACATTGTATCTTTATTAATAAACTTTGGATAACAGCTACATTAAAAGTCTCTGTTATAATAATATAATAAACTGCTACATTTGTAACATTTTTATGCTGTGTTTATTTACGTCACATTCATTTATAAAAAAAACTCTTACATTGCACAAAATTATAGTAAAGATAGTTTGAAAGTTTTGAAATTATTAACAGCCAACAATTTTGAAAGTGTTCAGACTCATTTACACATGTGATTGTACTTTAATAACACATAAAACTAAAACTTATTTCTTTGGATTAAATCACATTCATTAATACTATTCTAAAAAAGCACCTTCCTATTTGTCTTATCTGTATAGTATATATATATATATAGTGTATTTGTTACTGCTAATATAAGTATGTATAATAGCATTTTACTAAAAATAAGTAACTTTTAAAAATATAGAGAACAAAACCAACTAATAGGAAACAAAAAAATAGGAAACAAAACCAACTTCTTTGGATAGAATCACAAAATAAAAAAAATAAAATACTGTTTACTCTGAGTCAGATTTCCAGTTCTAGCATGATGGCGTTGATCCTGGTACGAGCGATTTTTTGCTTTTTCTTCGACATGTTCTTCAATTGACTGTACGTAGTCATGCAAAAGTTATAGGCAACATTATCGCTCTTGTCAGCAGATTCACATAGTCCTTTTACACTCTGTAATGCTTCAGAAACAACTTGTAAAGTATCATCATTGGCACTTATAGTGGTTTTTACAGTTTTTCTTGTTTTGTCATTTACAATGTTTGTATATGTTTTATTGACAGATGAAGTCTTAAGATTCAGTAAATTGACATTATTTTCATCCAATGGTTCCATTTTTACT
This sequence comes from Temnothorax ravouxi, assembly GCA_030770255.1. NCBI lineage: Eukaryota > Metazoa > Arthropoda > Insecta > Hymenoptera > Formicidae > Temnothorax > Temnothorax ravouxi. The sequence continues at coordinate 63,850 of JASTWP010001317.1, forward strand.
TTCAAATCTGATTCTTTGAATTCATTTCTCACTTGTATTTCATGCTTGCTTTTGTTATTTTCTACAATTTTCAGATATTCCATCACATCTGGATCGTCGGTCTCTAGCGCGTATCCCATGTAGTAGATTCTTCAGAGGGTGACAAGCTTCTTTTTAAAGCATTCCCACGTGTCCTGAAATAAATGGAAAATACTTTTTTTACATGCGTATTTATTGAATGTGGTGTGTATAATGTTTAATACATCATGTCCTGATAGCATAGTCAACTATCTTTAATTAAGAAACGTACAAATGCAGATAAAAACTTCTATTCGCATCTGTATGTTATCTATCTATCTATATCTATAAAGGAAGATGTCCTGACTGACTGACTGACTGACTGACTCATCAACGCCCAGCCCAAACCCCTGAACCGAATTTTTATCAAAAGTATATAAAATAGGGGTAGAATTTTCCGGGGAGTGCCACTATGTGTATAGTTTTTCGTTACCGATTTTCTGGAAACCGGTTTTTCTAATTCTTTCAAATTTTCGGGAAATAATTCACCAAATCTCAAAGAATTATAGATCAAACAGGGGTAGAAATTTCCGGGGAGTGCTATAAAGTGTATAATTTTTCGTTACCGATTTTTTTGAAAGCCGGTATCGAAATTTTTTCAATTTTTCGGGAGTTTATTGACCGAATCTTAAAGAATTGTATATGAAGTGTAGAGGTAGAATTTTCTGGGGAGCGCCATGATGTGTATAGTTTTTGTTACCGATCTTTTCGGAAACCGGTTTTTTTAATTTTTCAAATTTTTTGGAAAATAATTAATTGAATCTCAAAAAATTGTACATGAAGGAGTAAAATTTCCCGGGGAGTGTTATAAAGTGTACTATTTTTTGTTACCGATCTTTTTGGAAACCGGTTCCGAATAATCGAATCTCAAAGAATTGTACATAAAGCAAGGTTTAAATTTTCCAAGGAATGCTATAAAAAGTATATCATTTTTCGTTACCGATCTTTTTTAAAACCGGTATCAGAAGTTTGACGAATTTTAAAGAATTGTATATAAAACAGGGGTAAAATTTCCCAAGGAGTGCTATAAACTGTATAATTCTTTGTTACCAATCTTTTTGGAAATCGGTTACGAAATTTTTCCTTAGGAAATAATTGAGTGAATCTCAAAGAATTGTATATGACGGAATTGAACTTCAGTAGATAAAAAAATAATATTTTTCAATTTATAGCATTTTAGAGAGAAAGAAAGAGAAGGAAGAGAGAGAAAGAGAGAGAGAGAGAGGGAGGGGGAAAGAAAGAGAGAGAGAGAAAAAGAAGGAGGGAAAGAGAAAGAGAGAAAGAGGGGGGAGAGAGAGAGAGCGAGAGAGAGGGAGGGAGAGAGGGGAGAGAAAGAGAGAGAGAGGGGGGAGGGAGAGAGAGAGAGGGGGAGAGAGAGAGGAAAGGGGAGAAAAAGAAAGAGAGAGGAAAAGGGAGAGAAAGAGAAAGAGAGAGAGAGAGAGGGGGGGGAAAGAGAGAGGGAAAGAGCGAGAGGAAGAGATTATTTTTGTGTCTTATTACACATGTCCTCCGGGGCGAAGCCCGGGTAACCAGCTAGTACTATTATATAAAATCCTTAAGGGTGGTGTATGTTTGTGCGTTTTTAACTTAAAAACTATTGTACCGAATTTTTACCACGAGTATATGAAATAGAGGTAGAATTTTCCGCGGAGTGCTATAGGGTATGTAGTTTTTCGTTAACGATTTTTTGGAAACCGATTTTTTAAATTCTTTATTTTTTAAATATTAAAATAATTAAAGAAATCTCTTTCCAGAAAATAGATAATAAAAAACTACATACCCTATACCAGTCCCCGGAAAATTCTACCCTTATTTCATATACTTGTGGCAAAAATTCGGTCCAATAGTTTTTAAGTTAAAAACGTTCAGACGTACATTACCCAAACGTATGTTTGAACTTAAAAGCTATTGGACCGAATTTTTACCATAAGTATATGAAATAGGGGTAGAATTTTCTGGGGAGTGGTATAGGGTGTATAGTTTTTCGTTATCTATTTTCTGGAAACATATTTCTTTAATTCTTTTAATATTTTTACCTTATCATCTTACAGAAACTTTTTTAATACATATTTTTCGTTATCTATTTAAAATATGTGTAAATATACCTCTCTTTCTTTGCTCCTTCTCTCTCTCTCTCTCTCTCTCTTTCTGGCTCAATCTGGATGTTTTTTTCTTTTCTTTCCTTCTTCTTCTCTTATTTGTCTTTCATAATGTTAAAGAAAAAGTATGTAATCTGTAATCGAAACCAAATATATATATACTTACATACTTTAAATTTACATATAAATTTAAAATACTTTAAATACTATACTTTAAATTTACATATAAATTTACATATAAATTACATTTAAATTTACATATATTTTACTTTAATACATTTTAGTATCATGTAATATGAACTATTCGTGGGCAGAGCGGGCTAAATCGGATCGAAAAGTTCTTTAAATATATACGTGAATACATGCATACTTACATAATACATATATGTATACATATAAATATTTTAGAATATTTTTGAAATATTTACCTCTTTTTGTATTCTCTTCCGTTCTCTCTCTCTCTCTCTCTCTCTCTCTCTCTCTTTCTCTCTCTCTCTCTTTTAAAAAATTCTTTCTTTGAACTCTTTTTCTGAAATTTCGCACTGTCAAACGCGAACGTCTGTCAAACTTAACGTTTTTTTACACGCATTGACAAGTCGTTCAGATAATTAACCAACATCATTTAATATCAATTTCACTCTTATGATAATTTCGAGATTCGATCTGCATATAAGCGAGATAACCAATCAGCGTCAAAGAATTTGAGCGTGTGAATGCAGTTTTTATTAAACAACATGAAGAAGTGGAGGTGCAAATTTATTCTACATATTATTATTTAAACCAATTTTTACCGAGAGAACAATAAAATATTTTTCGGAAAATAATTGATTGAATCTCAAAAAATTATACATGACGAAAAAGTAGAATTTCTCTGGGAGTGCTATAAAATATACTATTTTTTGTTACCAATCTTTTTGGAAACCGGTTCGGAATGACCGAATCTCAAAGAATTGTACATAAAGTAGGGGTTGAATTTCCCGGGGAGTGCTATAAAGTATATAATTTTTCATTACCGATCTTTTTGGAAGCAGGTATCGGAAGTTTGACGAATTTTTCGGGAAATAATTGATCGAATTTTAAAGAATTGTATATAAAACAGGTAGAATTTCCCGGGGAGTGCTATAAACTGTATAGTTTTTCGTTACCGATCTGAGAGAAAGAGAGAGAGAGAGAGAGAGAGAGAGAGAGAGAGAGAGAGAGAAAGAGAGAGAGAGAGAGAGAGAAAAAGAAATCACTATTTATTATACGCTCTGGGACAATGTCCCCTCAAGCGTAAAGAACTTATACAAAGAGAAAAAAGTTGCCATCACATACAAATTGTAACAAATGTTGTATAGAAGATATAAAAGTAAATTAAGAATAGTATGTATAAAAATTATAACAAATATTTTATAGATAGAAAAGCAATTAAGAATAGTATGCATATATATAACAAAGTATAGCAAAAGACGTCAGGCATTATTACTAAGCAGATAGTCGTACAATTTTTGTTTGAATGCGTCAAGGGTAGGTGCGCAACATATGCCAGTTGGAATATTGTTCAAAAATTCGACAGCTGAGCAGATGAAAGAGCGTCTATAAAATTCTGTGCGACATTGCGGCAGGATGAGAGCATCGGCTGATGCCCTGGTATCACGGGATACTGTATCGCATCTACGTTCAAATCTACGAGAAATCGCATCAGAGATTTCAAGGTTCAAGAGTTTGAAGGTCAGGCAGCCGACAAAGTATTTACGCCTGGATTTAATCTTGAGCCATTGTAGTTTCTCATAGAAAGAAGTTATGTGCTCATCCCGTTTTACCTGGAAGATGAACCGAACACAAGTATCAGGGTAGTTATAAGCCGTGATCGGAGATGAGGCGGCAATAGGTGTTTGCAGAGCTTTAGCTGATGGAGCGTTGCATTGACTTTGGCTGATGTTTTTGTAACATGTTTCTCCCAAGAAAGTGTGCTCGTAATATGGACACCCAGGTACTGCACTACGTCGCAGTAAGGAATAGCCGCATAGTTAATATAGATTTTAGGTACTTCATCCAAGTTCAATCCGCAGATGAATCTGGAGGTGCCCATGATCATGGCCTTGGTCTTGCTTGGATTAAGAGACAGTTTATTAGATGTGGCCCAGTGCGTGATGCTAGTAATGTCCTCGTTTATTCTAAGAATAGCCTCAGTTAGATTTATGAGCTCAGTGTGTAGGTAAATCACCAGATCATCAGCGTAAAAGTGGTATTTACAGTGTTTAATGACTCTGCTGAAACCAATTAAGTAGAGGACAAATAAGAGAGGTCCCAATACTGAGCCCTGAGGCACACCGGTAAACACTGGACGCTCTGACGACGTCATCCTAGTTTTAGGATCACGCACAGCTTGTTTTCTGTCATCGAGATAGGAGCATAGCCATCTTAAAGCTGAAGTGGATAGGCCGAGGTCTCTTAATTTATCAATTAAAATATAGTGATTGACATAATCGAATGCTTTGGTAAAATCAAAAAAGACCGCAACTGTCACCATCCTACTATCAGCAGCCTGTCTCACATCATCAAGAACACGAATTAGCGCGGACTGTGTAGAATGTCCTTTCCTGTACGCAGATTGAAATGGATCCAAGGCGCCTGTATCCTCCATAAAGCGCGAGATCTGCTCAGTTGCGATGCGCTCCAATGCCTTAGAGACCGCGCAAAGAATCGAAATGGGCAAGAAAGAGAGAGAGAGAGAGGGGGGAAGGAGAGGGAAAGAGAGGGAGAGGGAGGAAAAGAGAGGGAGAGAGAGGGACAGAGAGAGAGAGAAGGAGAGAGAGAGGGAGAGACGATTTGCGTGTCTTATTACATATGTCTTATTACATATGACCGAGTAGAAAAAGATTGGTTACGACATGTTTAATTCATGAACACTACTTATGTTTGTTCACAATAAGGATATTGAAACATAAATGAAGTTGTTTTAAGAAAAACGACTCCCGGGCGAAGCCCGGGTAACCAGCTAGTATAATATATAATTTGATTTTAAAGATCTCGAATATATTCATGTATTCATTTATTTGGTATATCGTTCGCAAGTGTGGCATGCTTCATATGTATGTGTTAACTTGTGAGGTTCGTTTCGCAAATGACTAAAAACTTACATAATTATTAAAAGTAAGGTATTGTAGTTTTCTTGAAATAACCTGCAGTTAAAAGACAGAGAGAGAGAGAGAGAGAGAGAGAGAGAGAGGGAAAGAGAATAGTGTGATAAAGGAAAAAGGTAAGGATGTGTTTCTTATATATATTATTTATGTAGATTGCAAAATCATGAATTTGCAAATTTGTCTTCATATTTAGCAAAATTTTTAATGATAATTTTACTTATATTAGATAATATTAGAGAGAGAGACAGAGAGAGAGAGAGAGAGAAAGAGAAATAAAAAGAAAGAGAAAGAGGGACAGACAAATAGAAGGAGAGAGAGAGAGAGAGAGAGAGAGAGAGAGAGAGAGAGAGAAGAGAGAGAGAGGGAAAGAGAATAGTGTGATAAAGAAAAAAGGTAAGGATGTACAATATTTTAAATATTAATTTTTTTTATGATAATTTTATTTATATTATTTATATAGATTGCAAAATCATGAAAGGAAAGTGTTATAGGGTATATAGTTTTTCGTTACTAATTTTCTGGAAACCGATTTTTTTAATTCTTTATTTTTTAAACAATATATGAAATAGGGGTTATATTAGATAGTATTAGAAAGAGAGACAGAAAGACAGAGAGAGAAAAAGAAAAAAAGAGAGAGAAAAATAAAAAGAGAGAGAAAAAGAGAGAAAAAGATTTTTTTGCTTTAGGCATTTTCCAAAAATTTTCAAAGTAATTAAACGACAACAAAATAAATACCTATAATCATTAACAAAATCAAGACCTCTAATTATTTACGAAGAAAGTATTCTGTGGTGACGATTCGTCATGACAATTATAATAATTAAAATGTATTTTAAATATCAGTCTCTGTTGGTCTTTCTCTCTCTTTTATATTATAAGCATCTAAAATTACATCATTTTAAATATTAGTCTTTTTGTATTAATCAAAAATTGCAAAGTATTGAATGTGCAAATTTTTCTTTCTATTAATCAAAAGAGTTCGAATCCTGGTTATGCTTGATAAAAACGCGGTGACGATTTGTCACGAAATTACATTAATTTAAAATGACCAAAAATCATGGTTAAAATGCAGTGACGATTCGTTACGATTGTAATTAAATTATATTAATTTTTTTATGATAATCTTATCTATAAAGATTGAAAAATTTTGATTGTGCAAATTTTTCTTTCTATTAATCCAAAGAGGTTTCAGGTTCGAACCCTGGCTATGCTTGATGGAAACGCGGTGACGATTCGTAACGAAAATTATAATTAAAATATTTTAAATATCAGTCTTTATTGACCGCTTATGATAATCTTTTTATAATAATCTTATTTATATAGATTGTAAAATCTTGAATGTGCAAATTTTTTTTATATTTATCTAAAGAGGTTTCAGGTTCGAACTCTGGCTGCGGTAATATTTTACGAAATAAATTTAATTATGTTTTCAGGACGATTATAATTATAGGTATTGATTATAGGTGTTTATTTTGTTGTGAAAGAGATAAAAGAAAACAGGGGTGTAATAAAAAATAGGTAGTTCGAATCCTGGTTATGTTTGATGGAAACGTGGTGACGATTCGTCACGACAATTATAATTAAAATATTTTAAATATCACAGTATCTATTGACCGCTTATATTATAAGCATCTAAAATTATATTAATTTAAAATGACCAAGAATGTTTGGCGAAAACGTAGTGACGATTTGACATGACAATTATAATTAAGCATATAAAATTACATTAATTTAAAATGACCAAGAATGTTTGGTGGAAATGTGATTTAAAATGAATAAGAATATTTGGTTAAAATGCAGTGATGATTCGTTACGATTATAATTAAACTAGCATGCCCCGCCGGGCTTCGCCCCGCACAAACATACACCACCCGTAAGGATTTTATATAATAGTATAGAAGCATGTAAAATTACATTAATTTAAAATGACCAAGAATCCTTGGTTAAAACGTGGTGACGATTCCTCAAGATGATTATAATTAAAGATATTTATTACAGGTGTTTATTTTGTTGTGAAAGAGACGAAAGAAAGCAGAAGTGTGATAAAGAAAAAAGGTAAAGGTAGGGCAAAGAAAAAAGAAGAAATTTTCTATTTTTACTACTTTCTTTGTAAATAATTAGTTCCTATTTTTACTACTTTCTTCGTAAATAATTAGAGGTATTGATTTTGTTAATGATTATAGGTATTTACTTTGTTGTCGTTTAATTACTTTGTAAATTTTTGGAAAATGCCTAAAGCAAAAAAATCACAACTTTCCCGATCAACGTCTAACGCTCGACGTATGACACAAGCTAGAAACTTAGAAAGTGTTTCTCAAAGGGAGACACGATTGTTAGAATCACGTTTACGTATGTTTAGATCTAGAGTTAACGAATCAAATATTGAAAGGGAAAAACGTTTAGAACAAAATTAATTGCACATTTCTCAAGTCAGAATTAATCAACCAGTGCTGAAAGAGAAATGCACTTAGAAGGAAGAAAACTTCGATATACTGTGGCTAGAGTCAATGAGACCAGACCGGAGAGAGAAGAACGCTTAAAGCGTCGACGATGTCAAGTAAACCAGACGAGAAATGTATTTAATTCATTCATTGGACCTAGATCTGCATTTTATTATCAATCCAGTAATGATTATTTAGGTCATTCAGATTTTTTAATGGAAAAAATGGAAAAAGTTTGTAATTATTGTTGCGCCAAAAAATGGTCTGCAGAATCATTGGGAATTTGTTGTTCTAATGGACACGTCAAACTAAATGATATTGATGAACCATTCGGAATTCTGAAAGAATTACTTATTGGAACGGATCCAAGATCAAAACATTTTCAGAAGAATATTCGAAAATACAACGGATGTTTTGCAATGACATCTTTTGGAGGTAAAGAAGTTAGAGAAGGTAACTACATGCCAACGTATAAAGTGCATGGCCAAATATATCATTTGATTGGCAGTTTATTACCTTTATTAAACACAAGAGCTCAATTTCTACAAATTTATTTCACATCAGAAGACGAACAATTAAATTTGCGACATGATTCTGCACCATCTCTCAAAATAGAAATTTTGAAAAGTTTACAACAGATTCTTCATGACAATAATAGTTATATACGTAGCTTTATAACAGCTATTGAACAAATGGCACTTAACAAAGATAACTATAAAATTGTAATTCATGCTGAAAAGCGACCGCTTGGTGAACATAGAGGTCGCTATAATGCTCTAACAACTAACGAAGTCGCAGTATTGATGGTTGACGAAGACTGTGGATTTAGGGATATAGTATTGCGATTACGCGATAATACATTTCAAAGAATATCTGAACTTCACCGTTCTTATGATCCATTGCAGTACCCTCTTATATTCATAAGAGGCAAAGATGGTTATAACATCAGTATTCCACAAATAGTACCAACTACTGGACAAGATAATCCTCACAAAATGGTTTCCTGTATGCAGTTTTATGCGTTTAAACTTATGGTAAGAGAAAATAGCTTTAACACGCTACACAGATATAGCCAGTTATTTAATCAATATTGCGTTGATATGAGTGCAAAAATGATTACTGAACGATTAAATTTTATTCGGGCACATCAAAAAACATTACGAGCTAAAAAATATATACATTTGAGAGATGCTGTAAATGAAGATTTTAATGTGGCAGATATAGGGCAACTGGTTATTTTACCATCCACATTTGTAGGATCACCTAGATATCTCCATGAGCGGACACAGGATGCCCTTACATATGTTCGTAATTACGGAAGACCTGACATTCACGTGCAATCCAGAATGGCCTGAAATTAAAATAGAATTGTATCCTGGTCAACGTCCAAGTGAAAGACACGACATTGTTGCGAGAGTGTTTCACTTAAAAGTACAACAACTTATGAAAATCATAACAAAGAAGGACATTTTTGGTCAAGTTCGATGCTACATGTTTTCAATTGAATGGCAGAAGAGAGGTTTGCCTCATGCCCATATTTTAATTTGGTTAGTCGACAAAATAAAATCTGATGAAATAGATAGCATTATTTCAGCTGAAATTCCCAATAAGGATGAAGATCCATTACTTTATGACATAGTATGCAAGAATATGATCCACGGTCCATGTGGAGCTGTCAATTTCTTATTACCGTGTATGTCAAACGGTACATGTTCAAAAAGATATCCCCGTGAGTTTCTTCAGTATACACAAACTGGCGATGATGGATACCCTAAGTACAGAAGAAGATGTCCGGCTGACGGTGGAAACACTTATACTCTATCGCATTGTAATTTTATTGTTGATAATAAATGGATAGTCCCATATTGTCCGATTCTTTCTAGATGCTTCGTTGCACACGTCAACGTTGAATATTGCCATTCTGTGCAAGCAATTAAATTTATATGTAAGTATATTAATAAAAGTAACGATGCGGCTACGTTTGCCGTTGAAAATAAAAAAAATGAGGTTCAGAACTATTTGAATGGAAGATATTTGAGTACTTCTAAAAGTATCTGGAGAATACTAGGATTTTCTATTCACGAGCGCTATCCTCCAGTTGTTCATTTATCTGTCCATTTAGAAAATGGGCAAAGAGTGTATTTTACTGAAAGAAATATACAGCAAGTTATAGAAAATCCACCTCAAACCACTCTGACAGCATTTTTTGCTCTATGTGCAGTTGATAAATTTGCACAGACTTTGCTTTATCACCAAGTACCGGCTTATTATAAATAGTCTAACAAAAAATGGCAACGGAGAAAACGGGGCCAAGATGTAGATGGTTGTCCAGGTATAAAGCGGGATACAGTATTAGGGCGAGTGTATACTATACACCCTAATTATTCAGAATGCTTTTATCTTAGACTACTTCTACATCACGTCAGAGGGCCGACGTCTTTTAATGATTTAAAGACGGTGAATGCTGAAATAATGCCCACTTATCGTGCGGCGTGTCAAGCCCGGAATTTGCTTGAGAGTGATACGCACTGGCGAGATACACTGTCAGATGCAGCTATTTCAGAAAGTGCACACAAAATGAGAGAGTTATTTAGCATTATGCTAATGTTTTGTGAAATGTCTAATCCTTTAGAATTATGGAATGCATACCGGACACACCTATGCGATGATATTTTACATCGGGTTCGACAGAAAAGTAAGAATAGTGAGGTTCAGTTCACAGAGAAAATTTTCAATGAGGGGTTTATTCTTATTGAGGACATAGTGTTCACTTATGGCGAAAAGTGCTTGAAAGAGTTTGGTTTGCCAGAGCCTCAGCGCAAGGATTCAAACATAGATAACCTACTTTACTTACAAGAAACAGTACACAATATCGACGATTTACAAGTATATTTGCAAGAAAACGAAGTGAAACTGAATACAGAACAAAAAATGGTATATGACGAAATAATAAATAGTGTCGAAGATAATAAGGGTAACATTTACTTTATAGATGCGCCAGGAGGTACTGGTAAAACGTTTGTCATTTCATTGATTTTGGCGAAAGTAAGAAGTCAAAAGAAGATCGCTATCGCGGTTGCTTCATCAGGCATAGCTGCCACTCTTTTAAGTGGTAGAAGAACTGCTCACTCTACTTTTAAGTTGCCACTGAATGTGTCCTTGGACCAAAGTTCGGTATGTTCCGTGAGAAAAAATGGTGTTACTGGTAAACTTCTCCAACAGGCATCTTTGATAGTATGGGACGAATGCACGATGTCGCACAAGTCGTATATAGATGCTGTCAATCGAACCCTTAAAGACTTGAGAACATCAGAAAAGGTAATGGGTGGGGTAACATTTGTTTTTACTGGTGATTTCAGGCAAACTTTGCCAGTGGTGCCTAAAGGAACACGTGCGGATATTATGAAAGTATGCATGAAAAGATCTGAAATTTGGCAGCATATAAAAAAACTTCGACTGACTATTAATATGCGAGTTCATTTACGAGGAGACAAAAATTTAGAACAATTTGCAGAGTATTTGCTTAAAATTGGTGACGGCTCTATCTCTATAACGCAGAATGGCTACATTAACATTTCTGATATGGTAGGAACTTGTGTTCGAATTATTGATCAAATTATTAACAATGTTTATCCAGATATTCAGAATTTAACACAAAAAGAAACAAATTGGCTTTGCGAACGTGCAATCGTAACTGCAAAAAATAAAGCTGCAGAGGAGATTAATGAAATAGTTTTACAAAAAGTCACCACCGAATGTAAAACATACAAGTCAATAGACACAATGGTAAATGGAGATGAAGTCATCCACTATCCGATAGAGTTTCTCAACTCTCTTAACCCTGCAGGATTGCCTCCACATAAACTGAAATTAAAAGTTGATACCCCAATAATGCTGCTTCGAAATCTTAAACCACCACGGCTTTGTAACGGCACGAGACTGCAAGTTAAGCGTCTCATGGCTTACGTCATAGAAGCAACCATTCTGACAGGACCTGCAGCCGGTGAAATAGCATTAATTCCAAGAATACCTATGGTCCCTACGGATTTGCCATTTGTGTTTAAAAGGCTGCAGTTTCCTGTCAGAATGTGTTTCGCTATGACGATTAATAAGTCCCAAGGACAAACCTTCAAAGTAGTTGGCGTAGACCTCAGAAACGAAGTCTTTTCACACGGCCAATTATATGTAGGACTCTCACGGATTGGTTCAACAAAGGACCAAACAATACTGATTCCTGATGAGAGTAATAAAACTCGCAATGTTGTTTTCACAGAGGTTTTTAACGATTAAAAATTGTCTGAGAATTATAGAAGAGAAAATATTATTACCCTTCCCGGAAGAATAAAAACAATTACAATTACATAATGACAAAATTTTACATTCCATATTTACACTGTAAATACCATTGAAATTAACATTAAAAAAACAGGTACAATAATGTCTACAAGACAGAAAATAAAATGTAAAAATTAAATAATATCGGAATTATATTACAACCAAAATGAAAAAAAGGTACTAATCCGTAATTCCAAATATATAATTAAAACAAAGAGACAAATAATAATTTAAAAAAAACGGAGAAATAAATATCTAGATCTACATAAAAATAATTAAAAATATTAAAATAACATTGAAATCATGGTAAATAAATTTAAAAGAAAAAAAACTAAAAAAAATTGTCGCGCAAAGAAATGAATAAAGTTAAAATGCATTCTGCGCAGGGCGCAGTAGTATTATGAAAATGCATTCTGCGCAAAGCGCAATAAAATTGTGAAAATGCATTCTGCGCGAAGTGCAGTAAAATTGTGAAAATGCATTCTGCGCGGAACGCAGTAAAATTGTAAAAATGCATTCTGCGCGAAGCGCAGTAAAATTATGAAAATGCATTCTGCGCAGAGCGCAGTAAAATTGTAAAAATGCATTCTGCGTTAAACGCAGTATACAATTAAATATATCTATTATAACGAACAGAAATCAACAAAAAAAGTTTTTAACGATTAAAAAAAACAAATTAAACGTTAAATAAAAAAAACAGTGGATTAGGCCTACTAGGGATACCACGTTAAAAAAAACGCGCCTAACACTATACCTTCAAGGTGGTGTGGAAAATAGTGTATTTTCTCTGAGATATATAAAAGTTGAAACTTTTGAAAATGTGGAACACGAAAATGATTGCTTTTGAGAAAAAAATAGAACGTTTTTATATAAAATTTTAAAAGTTACAAATTTTAATGCAGATTTATATATTTAAGTTTAAAACCAGACTCTTTATAAAACTCCTCTAAAAAAAGCGACTCCCGGGCGAAGCCCGGGTAACCAGCTAGTTGTTAAATATTTTTACTATACGAAGTCAATTTTCAGCAAACTGCACTGCAAGGACACAGTGTATAAAAAAGCTAAATATAAATACATAATATAATAAATTTAGTAAACATACTTGAATGGATAATATTTTTATAAATTACATACCTTCTACTTTGAACATGAGGTTCTAAGAATTGCAGAGCTTTATACAGATTACTAGGAGTTGACTGTTTTGAGGATCCTGAGCCGGATGGAAGCCCTGCTTTTAAAGATCTTCTCTCACGAATAAAACGTTCTCGCAATTGGCCCCATCGGTGTTCGCAGTCAGCAGCTGCATAATAATATGAATGATTAAATTATAGTACACAATATGTATAAACTGTTGTATTATAGAACTAAATAAATAAATAAAACTGATAATGCATACATGTACACACCTGTTGCATTCAACGCTTCTGCAATGTTACACCACGAATTGTGTGATTTTATTTTATCTTTATAATCGGGACTGCTTTTATTGTATAAATGGGAACATTTCTCCACTAATTCTATTAAACGTTGGTCCGTCAAGTCCATCGTTATTTATTATAAATATTTCTATGATTATTGATGGAATATGGAGATTGGGAACGAAACAGACTCTATTATGCGTGGCTAATATACTTTACTTTATAGTTTATAAACGTGGTCTCAACGATCTCAACGGTAGCTATTAGAACACATTTCTCAACAATTATAAACACATAACCTCACACCCGTTCTGAATGCAACTCTGAATCTAACCTCTCTTCGTTACCATAACCGCGGTAAAAGTTCAAATAAACCAACTTTTACGGTTACGGTGTTACGGTTAGGGTTAGGTTTACGGATCTCCATTGGACCCGCACCTTTAAGGGGAACCGCGTTGTTGTTCAGGTCGAGTGTAGAGCCCGGAGTGAGTGATGGCTTATCCGTCGGTTGATCCGGAGGGTCCACTGGTGATGAAGGAGCCAGGAGAGCTCGCGTGAGCACCGTTTGACTCGCCGTGGTTCGCGTCTCCTTGACGCGGATCAGATGGAGGGCCGATGGTCGAGAAATCCGGCAATCTCGTTTGCTGAGGATCAGTCCGGCGGGCCTGGTGCAACGCACCTCCGGGAGCTCCAGTGGAACGAACTTCCACGGACGTATCACCTGGCCCTTGTCAGGCTCCCTTCGTATCACCTGCTGCTCCTGCACCACTGGCCTGTGGGATGAGTGAGGTTTTGAAAAGGCCGGTGTCTCCTGGTGCCGCTCCTGCGACACCGGTTTAGCGGGCTCCGCTCCTTTCGAGTGCCGCTTTTGAGGCCCCGGTTTAGCGGGCTCTGCCCTTTTCACGTGTCGCTCCTGCGACTTCGGCTTCGTGAGCTCTGCCCGTTTCACGTGCCGCTCCTGCGGCGCTGGCGGGTAGGAGAGACGTTTCCTCCGCCTCTGGCTTTGCGTCCTTGTTCGGCAGTTTCGGCACCTCTTCCTTCTGGTGGCTGTTGGAGTGGGGCCACTCCGCGCCTCCCCTTCCACAGTGCCGGGCCCGGAAGAGGCGTCCGGCTTGGAGGCGGCCGCGGTCCCCACGATGGCTCCGGAGGAGTGCAATGAACGGAGGAGAAGTCTCTCGACGCTCGACTGCTGTTAAGCGAAGAAGAGGATATCTCACTCGACGCTACAAAATAGTTAGATTTCGACTCTCTCAACGCTTCCTCGACACGAGAACGTGGAGTATAGCGGTAGGATTAGTTCTATTATTGCTTATACTATCACGCAGAAAGTATTTTTCATCGGATACTGCACAATCCTTGCGCTATGCTGCTGCAGTATTTCTACAATCTGCTCTTTCGGCAATTCATCGGTGCCATTAGTCACGTTCTTTCTAATTATAGTCGCGTAAGTACTACCGCTGGCGTTTGCTGTACTGGCTGTACATCTCGCTGTCTATCTCGCTGTCTTTTCTAGATAGATAGAAAATCATAAGTAACACAATTTCGGTATCCAATATGCTGTCAAATAATAATAAATTGTTTGTAAC